>APFE030802425.1:146784-205632 GCA_000404065.3 Pinus taeda
CAATAAGAGTGACTAAAGAGGGAAATTAGCTTTTATAGGGTCATGTTTAAAAAAAATTTAACTTTAGAACCCACTTTCTAATGTTTTCAACTTGCTTTTCTTTTTAACACTGTTTAGAGTCTTTCTGTCCTGAAATGAGCTCTTTTGATGCGTTTGACTCCGTTCTTTTTGTAGGTTGACCATTTGATGGATTGTGGAGAAGGAATCAGGGTTGTTGCCGGCACTTTTGCAAACTTCTGAGAATTTCTTTATTTTTACAAATTTGACATGACCTTGGACTTAAAAACAGGGTTTTTAAATCCAAGGTATAAAATGATCTGTAGCTGATGAAAATAACAATGGAACATATGTACATACTTCCTTCTGGTTTGTTGGGCACTCACTGACCTTGACTCATGACCTTGAAGTGATTTTGACTCAAAACCCTAGACCTAAGACCTGGGACCTCAAGACAAAAACAAAAACAAGTATGACTCAATTACATTGTAGTATGATCCGATCCAGCAAAACCAAGAAGGAAACAAAGACCTGCTCCTCCATTCAGTGTTATGGCATGCCTAGTGGGATGCAAAATTGACACTGATGAGACACCTAACTATGCATATGCAAAGAGCTATTGATCACTGGTGGAGGGCTCAAGACCGACACTAACAGAATTCTCCTTAAACAGCTGAAAACATTGATATTAAGCAAACTTAAAGGCAGAGCATAGCAACCATGAATTCTACCTTAACACTTCATTCGCCTAGTTTGCAGAAGAAAAAAGCAAGAAGATGATTCACATAACAAACTTACAAGTACAATGAGAAGCACACCATCAATACATGTAAGCACAAGAATCCCAAAAATGACTGCAAAACCCTGGTCTTCCTTAGCCAAAAATTGCAGAGATACAATGAGTAATACAATAGAAGCTTTCTTCCTCAAGAGTCCAACCATGAAAATGATTAAGAAAGTACATAATATAGGCAAGCTAACATCTTCCTTGCATCTAGGGGTCGAGCTCACTATCCTAGGAGCTGTTTCAACCAATTCCAAACTAATCACTAAAATCTAGGCAGTCAAAACAACTTGCCTCTATAAGCTAGGAAACCAATTCATTCATTAAATGTTTGCTATTTCATGAATGAATCTTCTAAAATAGGTAAATAAGTGTCATGTCAACATGAAAATACATTAATTACATCAAAGAGGGTGAAAAATCCCATCCCCAGTCAAAACTGGTCAAAGCTGAGCGAATTCCTGAGCTGTAGATGAATTCCTCTGAAAACTGCCCAAGATTTCGCGCACATTTGGAGCAGCTTTTGAGGCACTTCCAGGTGTCCAAATGAGGCAAGAGTAGGCTTGTTGGAAAGGTCTGGATGTCTATTTTCCAACCCAAGTGGAATTTCTGAATTTAGTGTCCATTTACCCCTCCAAAATTGCAATCTCCCAAGACTGCTTCCTGTGTGTCAAAAAGGTGGCAGAAAGTCATTTTTTGCTTGTTATTTTACCTTCTGGAGGCTCAAAACTTAGTCAAATTTCTTTATCTTTTCTGGGTAAGTGTATTTTTGCATGACAAATCCAAAAATGCAAAGTTTTCTTGAAATGGACTTCCCAATCTAAAGGGTCGCGCACTGCGTGCGACCTCTCGGGAGCAAAAACCTGTTTTTTGACCAAAAATTCATAAATGACCAAAATTGCTCAAAATTTTTTGAAATTTGTGTTGGGGGTCCCCAATCAAGTACCATGCTCCTTCAGGGAAGCCTCAGCTAAGATATGGAGGGGATCGAGCCTTTTTCTTCGTTTGAGTGCCTTGGCCAACTGTCTTTGGAGTACCTTCATTCTTGCCTTGCACACGTGCATTCGGGCCCGATAGTGGTTCTTGATATTCCGAAGCAGGTCCTTATCTCTATTGGCCTTGGCCAGCAACCTCTCCAAATGAGCATTGACCCGAATAAGCATAGATTCTCGATCTATGGGTGTCAAATCACCGGGTCTCCTACGAGCCAATTCCCGGTCTTCACGAATCTTCCGCAGCTCATAAAGCTCGTGCTCATCCTCCAACTGTTTGTTGCGCTGCTCTAAATGGTTAATTATCCATTTTGCCATCTGCAATTTCTTGTGCAGCGATTCATTCTCGGTCCTTTGCTCTCGAATGATCTCCTTAAGCTCTGAGCTAGGAGAACAGGCGTCAAGATCAATGATGTCAATATCTGGATCACCTGACAATCCCTCCTCAATCATGGGCTGCTTGCCCCTCTCTGATACCTGTGTTGCTATCGGAAGCGAGGCCCCTTCCACCTGGTGTGGAGATAACACTCGCGGTGCTGATGAAGAAGGCGAGACCCCTTCCACCTGCTGTGGAGAAAATACTCGCCTAGCTGCTGCAAATAAGGCCCTGTGGCCTCTCTGATAAGTGACCAATGGAGGAGCACTGACATGTCTAGTCTCAGGAATATCATGCTGCTGTGATGGTCCTCCCTCCTCATGAACAATCTCAGGATGTGGTGAAAAATGGGAGTGAAAGGAATGACTTTGAGAACAGCAAAACAAAACCCTAGCTTTTTACTTGCGCTTTGACATTTTTAAAGCAAATATACATGAACCTCTCATTTCAATTTGATGGCATTAAAACACATTTCCCATGCTCATTTTCCTTTATCAAGTAAAATACTTTGATAATCAGAGGCCTACCTGCAAACTTGAGGAGATTTGGGGTCTTTTTGAAGTTTATAAGCAATTGTTGTAGGTGAACTCCTGAAAGGTCGCGTGCAGGACTGAGAGGTCACGCACACCCAAGAGGTCGCGCCCTTGTATTTTTCTAACTGCTGGAACCCCGTCGAGAGGTCGCGCCCACCCAAGAGGTCGCGCGCTTTTGCAGGAGGCTTTTGGAGGCCTTCCCGGTGTCGGAATTGGGTGCAGGATAGCTCGTTGGAAAGGTCTTTCAGTCTACTTTCCAACCCAACTGGACTTTTTCAATTTGAAGTTCATTTTCCCTGTCAAAAATCAAATCTCCCATGACTGGTCAAAAAGTGCCAAATGAGGCTGCCTCAAGGAAGAGTGCTGTTGCAGTCAATTTTTGAATGCCTTCCTCAACCCCAAATTGAGCTCATGGTAGCTCATTGGAAAGCTCTTTGTGTCTAGTTATCATTTTACCCATCAAGCAAATCATTTGGCCAACCAAGCTAGGAGAAAACTTGATTTTCCCAAGGTCACTTCAGAGGTGCATTCGATTCTCCTGAGGCAACGATATTTTTAACATTTCTCTAAAACCATGACACCTGTGTAAAAAGTGAAGGAGGTTTTCATTCCTTGGCATGTTGTGGACAAAAAATTCTCTCAGTTTTCCCAAATTCATCTTTGATTGCTCAGAAACATCATTTGAGTGAAACTTATCCCGATGTGTGGAACAAGGGATTTTGTCGAAATGAAGGGGATAGGGGGCTTCTAAATTCTTGAGGAAATTTTGGGGAGTAAGGAGGGATGTTAGAAAGCAGGGGAAAGTGGAATCTCAGAGATTGAGTGAGGGGAAGGGGTCCAAAAGGGCAAAACACAGGCCCAACCTAGAAAATTGCCAGGTTGTAGCGAGAAACTAGGGTTTGTGCGAAAATGAGGAATTTGGGGAATCTCAGTGATGGGAAGCATTTGATAAGGTACTTTAAGGATAGGGGAAGGTGTATGAACATCAGGAAACAAGTTTTGCCGATGATTTGACCGTCCAAGAGAAATTGCCTTCAAAACCCTAGGAGAGGGAAATGACCTTACCTAGGCGCAACTGAAGCATGAACAAGGTGTAAAATGACTCATTAAGACATGAGATGATAATTGACAACCCTAATGAAATGAATGATAGACTCAGCTGAATAGTGACATAGATTGGCATTTGGGCAACTTTGAAAAGAGTGAGAGCAAACCCTAGACCTAATGCCTAAGTACGCAAATTTTGCTTGAAGACTCACTGAAATGACAAAATTTGACCTTGACACTTCAAAATCACTTTGTAAGAGCATATTTGATCACTAGAGGAAGGCTGGAAAGACTGACACTAACAGGAATGACGTGGATTCAAAAGTTTACATGTTTCTCTATGCATGTGGGATACCATTCAATGTTCTTCGCTCACCTTATTGGCACGAAATGGTTTCTGCCATAATTGATGCCCCTAAAGGATACAAGAGCCCTAGGTATGACAAGGCAAGAACCATTGGACTTGATCTTGAAAAAGCAAAAATATCACATTCTTTGAATAGAATGACAAGTTCTTGGACTGACCATGGGGTGTCCATTGTATCTGATGGATGGACAAATGTAAAAGGAAAGCCATTGATAAGTGTTCTTGTTGTGTCTATTAGTGGTGCCATCTTTCTTTTAGCATATAATTACTCAGACAAGTTCAAGACCGACATCAACATTGCAGAAACATTACTTGAAACAATTGACCGTATTGGGCCATACAATGTCATCCAAGTCATCACTGATAATGCTCCTAATTGTAAGGCAGCGGGAGCAATTATTGAGGATAAATACCCCAACATATTTTGGTCTCGCTGTTTGGTTCACACGTTGAACCTTTTGATGCATGATGTTGTTAAGAACAAAAATGAACAATGCAAATGGATTGGTGATTTGTACAAAAAAGCAAACAAATGATAAAATTTATTACAAATCATAGCAATACCCATGGCCTTTTCCGCAGTCACTCAAGATTGGAGTTGTTGAAGATTGCGAGGACTAGATTTGGTAGCTATTACCTCACCTTTAGGCGCCTTTTGAAGGTAAGAGAGTCATTGGCTAGCATGGTATCAAGTCCACACTGGCAAGTATTAAAGGAAAGGGCTACAAATGCAGTTGACAGGCAAGGTTTTGAACTGGTGGAGGAGGCCGCTCTTGATGGTATGTTTTGGGCACGTCTGAGGCAAGTATTGGATTTCACCAAGCCCATTTATCACATGATTCGGTTTGCAGATACAGATAAACCAATGATTGGCGAGGTGTATGAGTAGATGGATACCATGTTGGGGCAAATAAAAGATATTGTTCATAACAATGATCCCAACTTGTACAAACTGATTCACGATTTTGTGTGTGTATGGTGGAATAAACTTAATCTTCCACTACATTGCTTGGCGTATATCCTTACACCAAAATACTACTCTACATCTTGGTTGGGCCAACTTGCACCAGGGGGTGGGGTGAGGACCAAACCCCATATAGATGAAGAGGTATCTAAAGGATATTTGGATGCATTAGAAAAGTTGATACCTGACAGGGAGGAATGTGCTAGTGTGCGCCTTGAAATAGGCAGATACTTCAGTGGCACTGGTTTGTTTGGTACCTTCCATGCAATGGAAGACAGAGACAGATTTGATGCTCTCACATAGTGGGAATCATAGGCAGCCATGGACTCTGCCAAAATTGGCAAAAAAAATTCTATCACAGGTTGTAAATAATTCTTCTGTAGAGAGGTGTTGGAGCACCTACAACTTCATACATAATGTGAAAAGAAACAAATTCAATGAAAAGCGGGCAGAAAGCTTGGTTTATGTGCACTAAAACTTGAGGTTGTTGAATCATTATTGTGATCGGGCTTATGAGGATCCAACACATATAAAATTTGGGACAACCACTCAGAGGATGACAATTTGGAGGATGGCACTATACATCTTGAAGAACTGGAAGAGGAACTTATAAGGGAGGAAGATGGAGTAGCAGCCATGCCACCTCCATCATCCAATAACAGTGCTTGAGTTCCGAGTCTTGTTCCTTTTCTGTTGCCACCTCCATCATCCAATAACAGTGCTCGAGTTCATAGTCTTTTTCCTTTTCTGTTGCCACCTCCATCTACACCCTCACGTGGAGGGCATGTGCCTTCTAGTATTGGTCGTCGGTCTGTGCAAGAGACTCCTAGAAGACCACCATGACCTGCTCATACAGTAGACTCTTGTGGCAAGGGCCACATGCAGTAGTAGATAATAGATTTACAGTTTACTTGTCTTTTCTAGTTTCTATTAGTTTTCATAACTGTCGAGTCTTGAGTCTTGACTGTTGACTCTTTCATATCATAATGATATTTTTTGTAAACAATATATGACTGTGACAATGAACGTTTGAAGTTGGCAATTATAACTCATTGGTAATGATTCTGAATTATGAATATGATGCTTCGTGAAAGTTGTTTCATTTCATTTCATAATTCATTTTATAACATTTCATTTCATGTTAATAGTTAGAATCTAGATAAAATTTCTTTTAATGGTTAAACTTAGCTTACAAGTACAACTTTGGTGATCAATGATGATAAATGTTATATATTGAATTTTCAATTTTGAAATCTTGTAGTTGAAACTTTAAGATTGATGAATCATGATTCAGGAACTCAATATGTTGTAATATGTATGTTACTAACTTGTGGACGTGGTTGATGAAGATTATAACTTCTAGATGATTGATGTGATATGGTTCAATGATCAATCTATGTTTTTTTATGTTTTTTATAATATCTAATTCATCATTCTACATGTTTTTGTTGACATATATGTATCAAAATATAAAAATATAAAATATATATATATAATATAATTATTATATATATATATATATATATATATATTTTTTAAAAAAATTCGCTCCCGGAATTTCTCCCAAACTGGGAGTTTTGAAAATGTCGCTCCCAGCTCTCTGTTTCGCTCCTGCTTCTTGCTTTCCGCTCCGCTCCCAAAGTAAACACCGGGTGTGCTGATGTTGTACTAGAGTCCAATGGCTACATCCTGGTACAGTAGCTTTTAATAATTTTCAAGAATTTTCATGAAATTTTGCTCTTAGCATAGAACATCTACAAAACTTTACAAATCCGAGAAAGATAATCAACTCTAACGGACTGACAAAGCTTCTAAAGAAAGAAAAATGAGGCATAATTGCACAATTATGTTCATTAGAGGTTCCCACATCGAAATCATATATTTCTCCAGATCTCCAAAAAGTCTTGGAAATCATTCCAAGGTATTGGAGACTCCCAAAGGCGTCCCACCTATTCGTGATCATGATCATTCTATTCATTTCATTCCAAGAAATGTTCCTCCAAACATCCGGCCTTATAGATATCCCTATGCCCAAAAGAGTGAAATTGAATGTATGGTTGCAGAAATGCTAGAGGCTAGTATAATTCAACTTGATCAAAGTTCTTTCTCTACTCCAGTAGTATTGATGCACAAGAAGGATGGGTCATGGCGCATGTGTTTAGATTATAGGGAGCTCAACAAGCTCACTATTAAAGATAAATTTCCCATTCCTGTCATTGATGAATTATTGGATGAATTGCATGGATCAATTTACTTCATCAAGATTGATCTTGTTCAGGATATATAATCAAATTAGAATGAAGACAAGACATCTGAAAGAACATTTGAACTCATGAGGTCATTATGAATTTTTAGTCATGCCTTTGGCCTACCAATCACCTTCTACATTCAAGGTTTGATGAATTCCATTTTCAAACCTTAGAAAATTTGTGCTAGTATTTTTTGATGATATACTAATCTACAAGAAGTCTTGGAAGGATCATGTTCAACATGTTGACAGGGTGCTCAAACTATTGGAGGAGAAACGATTATATGCAAAAAGCTCCAAATGTTGCTTTGGAGTACAAGAGGTGGAATATTTGAGTCATATTATATCTCATGAAGGTGTTAAGGTAGACCCTAGCAAAGTTAAAGCCATTAAGGAATGGAAAATCTCCACATCCATAAAGCATTTGCGAGGATTTAGGGTATTATCGCAAGTTTGTTAAGAATTATGGGAGAATAGCAAGTTTGTTAAGAATTATGGGAGAATAGCAGCACCTTTAGCAACATTATTGAAAAAAGATGTGTTTTCATGGACTCTAGAAGCAACAAAGGCTTTCAAACATCTTAAAGAGGCAATGTGCCAAGCACCGGTCTTAGCTACGCCGAACTTCACAAAAACCTTTATTGTGGAATGTGATGCTTCAGGAAATGGAATTAGTGTTGTTTTAATGCAAGATGAAGATCCATTGCTTTTGAAAGTCGTCCAATCAAAGGAAAGTATTTACACAAAGCTATTTATGAGAAGGAAATGTTGGAAATACTATATGCACTTAAAAAATGGCGACTCTACCTAATGGGAAGACACTTCAAGGTAAAAACGGATCATGATAGTCTTAAATAATTTTTAGAACAAATATTATCCTCCAAAGAGCAACAAAAATGGGTCACAAAGATGTTGGGTTATGACTTTGAAATCATCTACAAAAAAGGGAAGCAAAATGTTGTGGCAGATGCACTCTCTAGAAATGACGAGGATGTGGAAGCATTGTTTTGTGCTATATTTATTATCCAACCAGATTGGATAAACGAAGCAAGGGATGAATGGAAGAAGGACGAAGAAGTGTGGCCATTCATTCAAAAGTTGCAGAAGATCCCAGTTTAAACAATATTGCCAGAACTTGATGAGGAAGGAAAAATCATATTGGCGCCTGGAGCAGCCATAGAAACAAGAACCCGACAACTACGAAATCGATCAATTTCAGAGTATCTCATCAAGTGGAAGAACTTACCCACTGATGATTCCACATGGGAGGACAAGAATTTTAAACAGAAGCATCAAGAACTACTCAAGCGTTGAGGACAACACTTTTTGAAGGAGAGGGGCATGTTAGGTCCCGATACTACTAGTGTAACCCCTATTGTTATTAGTAGAACTCCCTTATTATATTGTTGTGCCCATGTAGTCCCCATATTGTTATTATTTTGCCCCATAGAAGCGGACTATTGTTATTATTGTGCCCTTACATTATTATTGTTATGTCGGCTCTGATTATATTATGACCTCTTAGGCTCCTATATATAAAAGGAGGTCTTGTCATTTGTATCATCCAAGAATTGTTCATTTGTGTAATGTAAAGGAGGTTGCCCCCTCGAAGAGGTTGATTTCTAAGGCGTTCATCTGTCTTTTCTATCTTTTTGTGAGCTGGTTTCATAACAAAGTAATCATAATAAACCTAGGGGTTTGCAAAGTGGCTGGTTTGGATATGAAGTCTAGAGGTGATCAGATATGTTTGGATTCTTGTACAATATGTTCTCCCAAGCACATAGTTAGTAGGACAAGGAAGATTGAATGACTCAATAACATATTTGCAAGATTGAGAGGTTCGTCACACATTATCATATGCTCCAAACCATTTGTTGACATTTTGTGGAGTTGAACGCGTTGGCAAATTCTATTTATATGACATATGTAATCTTTATCTATATTCACCTTAAATACTTAAGTTTATCAGTGTTTCACCAAGGTTCAAGAATGGGGTTATTGTGGGAGATAGGAGGGAATGATTTTTGGAATGTTTGGAGAGACCCCCAAAATTTTAGGGGATGACATAAGGGATCCCAAATATAGAAAAAGGATTAAAAATAGGTGGTTCATTACTTGTTCTAATTAGTTATAAAAATGAAAATATTGTCATGATATAGAAGACAGTCATAATTTACATGATACACAAACACACAAGAAATGAGGAGTCAGGACAATCATATTCATCACTGGTCAACTACTAATAAATTTTAAATATCTTGTGTTTAGTTTGCTACTTCCGTGGGATACAATAGCTATTCAGCGTCATCTGTGTCAATGCCATTCTCACTGTAATGGCATCCTCCGTGGCGTAGGAAGATATCTTGGCGTCCGTAATTTAAAGGGATGTCCTTGTGGCATACCCCTAGAGTTGTGGACATTGCAATATGCATCCACATTGTCCCGACTCCCCTCATCCCTAAGATGTAGAGAATGCGTCTACAACTCTAGGAAGTGCGTCCATGTGGTTATCTAGTTTCCTTCTTTTTTGACAGAATACATCTTATGATATACAAAAAAATAAATGGATACAAAACACAAAGTACATCTTCCAATTGCAGTTTACACTACAATAAGGTCAAACTAGGCCCTAGTAGAAATATTTTTACCATTATTAAACAAAAAAATCCCTCAACTCTAGTTTGAGCATATATTTTATCAAATGATAACTTTGGGGAGTAATCAATAGAACCTATCAAGCCTTACCTTCTCAGATGTACCTAGCAGGAATGAAGATTTCATTTCCCAATGGACAAGGCACCTATAAAAAAATTGCAAGTTCAAAAGTTCATCAAGGCATTTTTGCCCCTTTCTCTCTTTATCTTCTCTCTATGCAAATTTCATACCCCTACGGAGGAATTGTAAAAAATAACACTAGCATGATGAATTTATGTAATAGGCTTAAACCCTTAGGACTTAGTTAGTAAAAACATCACTCTAGAGTGTTTTTTTACTTAATTAATTATTCTCGTTTTTTAACGACGAATAATTAATTGAGTTTTTTTGCTCATATCCTCCAAAGCTTGAGTGCAATTACTAGCAAGGCCTTGAGCATGTCTTCTAAGTCTATGGGTAAACATATATTACCATGCTACTCATTTCCTAGAGTCTCACAGAATTGCATTAGGTATTTTTAGGATTTTTTAATAAATAAAAATTTCCCACAAAACGAGAATTTTTAATTAAATTGTATGTAATAAGTAAAAAAGTGGCACTAGGAAATGTTGCATGGTATATGAGTACTGAAAATTCATACTCAGAGTACCAGTTATCCTAGTACCCACTTTGGGGTACAAACAATAAATATTTCCCCATGAAAATTCACTTGTACTCATAAAAGTGAGAAAAAGACAAGGAAAATCAGAAACTAATAAATTGGGAGCATGTGTGGAACATGTTCTTGGGAAAATAAATGCACAAGCATTTAAGTGAGGTTATTTGGCATATAAAGGATGAGTTGTAGGCTGATTTGGAGACCAAGTAATGCCCACGAGTTTGAGAGACAAGTGATTGCACACTTGACCGAATTGACTACCAGATTTGGGCGTCGAGTTCCTTCATTTCAGGAGGTCAAGTTTGTACATGTGGAAGGTCGTGTTACACTTAATTAGTAGATTGATATTGAGTGGGATTTAAGTCCTTCTTATCCCCACACATGGCTGTACAATGAACACACTTGGAGATGGTGCTTCCTTCCATTGATACGTTGTGCCTTCCCTGGAAATCTGCGTAGCACACTTGGCAGTCAGTTCTACTACACATCCTCATCTCTATGCTATGCTGCTACACATATGATGATACGATGCCACTCTTGGACCAACTCATAGCCAACTTGCAACCAATCTTGAACACTTGTGACTTGCATCAACCTTGAGGACCTACGTTGCCTTTCTTGGCTGCCACACACAATGGTTTTGTGGACATTTGTGCAATTCAAATTGCCTTGGGATCGCCACATCTTTGCTGCTTTTGAACTCTTTTCTCATTGGGATTTCCATCCATTTTATTATAAATGTAACCTCTCCTCTCATTGCTAAAGGGGCCTTTGAAGCTTGAGCTTGGGGATATGCTACCAACTTGTAATTGCTCTATTTGATGAATAAAAGAAGACTTTAGAGGTCAGTGGTCCATTTTTCTTGTGCGGTTTGCTTTGTTCCCAAATTGAGGTAACTTTGTTGATTTTCATGTTATTGTTTCAAGTTGGTAATCTAGGCCTTGATAGGGACATTGTTGTCCAAAGGAGAGAAGAGTGAATGCTTGCTATTTTCTTGATAAGTTGCATTCTAGATTTCATTCCTACATGCATTTCTCAGATGAATAGCATGTTTAGTTTTATCATTATGCAATTTTCACCTATATTAATAATCCTTGTTGCAAGATCTTATGTTGTTCACAAGTTCCTCAAGCTTGGAGTTTGCGAAGTTCTTGGTTGAATTATCCACCTTCAAACATCTTTCGAAACATTAGTACCCCTTGGATCAAGGATTTTTCAGAGGACTTCAAAAGCGCTTCAAAGGACCCTTCTCTCTTCTTTCCTCACAAGATGCCTATCAAATTCTTGGTTCCTTCTTTCAAGCATTTCATAATTACATCTAGCATCTAAGGCTCTTGTTTGACTGTTTTCCTAATAGCAGTCACATTAGTTAAGAAAAGACCAGGATTTCTTGGTCTTTCCTTAGCTAATTAGGGTAGGAGCTTGGCTATAATCATAGGAATTTCACTTGGCATTTTGGGCTTAAAAATATTAACATTGTTGAGTTGTTTTAAGTTTGTTTTTGGCATTTCTAAAATATTTTGTTTGCTGGTTTTTAGCAGACCTGCACTTTTACAACGGGAGATGTAGGCAAAATTCAACCAGAATTGAAGATCTGAAGCACCTAAAGGAGACCCTCATTGAACCCTTTGTAAAAACCATCAATTTTAACAATTGTAACTTCATAAAGAGCCATTATTTTCCCTTTGATTTCAACGGATTCCATCTTTTGATCCCTTTGAATTCAAGGGACTCATTAGAGCATTGTAACCATCTTGGGAGTTAGGGGAGTCCCCTAAGCATCCCCCCTACCCAGAGGGGAGTTTTTGTGTGGTGTCTTTTTTGGTTTCCATCTCTTTTCAGCTAAATAATTAATGCTAGATTAGTTTAATCACACGTCACAATCTAGATTAGTTTTTCATTTCATTTTATTTGATAAATCTAACTTCAATCTAGAATAGATTTCCTTTTATGCTCCTAGATTAAACTAATTCTCTATTCATGCTTTAGAATAGATTTTAATTCATGTCTTAGTATAGATTTCAATTTTTTTACAAAGAGTAATAGACCTCCTTCAAGCCTTGATATGTTTTCATGCAAGTTGCAAGCCTAGCTTGAGACACTTGGATGATCAAAGAAGGCTTGTTTGTTGAACTTAGACTAGATAGGAAAAACCTCTTCTATATCTTCTTATTCTAAGATTGGGGAAACCGTTAAACATTCGACTTGTGAAGTAAGACTAGGGACTTGTTCCCTTAGTGTTGAATGGTGAACCTTCTTGCGAACAGGCTAACTTGTGGGCTCTCAGGGGTACTCATTGAAGCTAAGCTTCCCCCTGTAGGATCCCCTTGCAGCTTTCCTTAACTCAGTGAGGATAAGGCTGGAAGAGGCCCAAACCTTACTTAGATTTGATTTATGGCAATCACATTTCATGTTCTGCATTCACATACTAAACTAACCTAAGCCCAAGTGAAATCTAATATTAACTAAAATGAACGAAGAGACATTTCAAAACATTTCCATTTACAACATTATTGTACTTGGTTACTGCCTTTTATTTTCGAAGAACATTTACTTTGGGGCATTTACATTTCCAAGTATTTCTTTGAGTACTTTACATTTGGCACTAGTATCTACTTGCTATATCTCATGCTTTGAGAGTATTTCATTCATTGATGCTATTTGCTATATCTCTTCTGGTGAATGATTATGGTTATTTATGCTCATTGATTTTATTTACATGCTTTGAAGTAACATGTTGTAATCTATATGTTAATGGTTGAATGTATCTTGGTAGATCTTAATTAACTCCTAGAACTTGATTTTGTTTAACTTAGCTTAATCAAGCCTAGTATTTTGTCTCATAGGGTCAACTCCCCTTGGCTGCGCTAGGAGTTAGCCTAGACGAAGAAGTTGAGAATTGAGTGATAGCTACTCAACTCAAGACTTCCCTCCAAGGCCACACCAAGTGGAGTTAAATATATTCTCCATGTTAGCCTAGTTGTGGTTTTAGGCGGCAACATTTTTGGTGGTCACCGGGGATAAATCTTTTTAGAACTGGAACATGATTTGTTTTGCAATTTTATTTTCGCTTTGTTTTTTGCATGTCTGGTTATTAGAAATCAGCTTGTGTCCAAGTGGCGAATCTTGCTGAAAATTTTACAAGGTATTCTACTAGAAGAAACTCAAGTAGCCTGGTTAATCCCGTTTCTGAACCCAAAAGGGTTTATGGAAGGAGATTAAACAGACTCTCTTCTTGTAGACTCCTTGCAAGTCTTGGACGAGAATAAATCCCTGATCTACATTTTGTTTTTGAAGCAAATAATTGTGAGGAAGTAGAAATGGATGATCTGTACAAGCCTATTGATTTTTCTGACATTGCTGGTTAAACGTTGTTTGGTGTAAATCCAGGAGTGGCGGTCGGAGCAGGATGGCAAGCTTTGGTAGCATATGTAAATATAGGATGTTATTACGTTGTTGGGCTTCCACTTGGTACTCTACTGGGATACAAAATGAACCTTGGAGCCAAGGTAATTGTAATGTCAAATCTTAGCTACGAGTTACAACCATTTCTAATCAATATGATAATCTAGGAGGAAATGAAAATTAGCCTTAAATGTGGTGGTTCCTTTTATTGGTGGATAGGGTATTTGGAGCGGTATGATTGGAGGAACAGTTCTGCAAACTATAATTCTGATATTTATCACGTATAGGACTGACTGGGACAAAGAGGTACTTAAATGTTGTGATTCCAAATCAACTCTTCTCTGGCATTATTTCTGGGCTTTGTAATTTATTATATTGTTTACCCTGTAGGCTTTAGAAGCTGGAGATCGGATTAAAACTTGGGGAGGTTCAGTAGATCCCATCAAAGAAGGTAGAGAAAGCAAGCACTCCACAATTTGCTATCATTGTGCTTTCATATGTTATACAGAGATATTTATTGAGAAGACTAATCGTGTGGCAGGACATCAAAGGAAGTGACAGAACGAAGTTGCCTTCAAACATATGAAAATGAGGATTGCCACACTGTTATTCTAAAGTAATGCGTGTACTCTATTGCATCTACATCACTAGATTCAGCTGGCAAACGACATTTTTTAATAAAATTCAAGAAGCTGGTGAATTCATGGTGGATTCGATTATAGTGGCTTCTGCTTCAAATTATGATTGAAGAGTGAATCAGTTTGTTGAATTACCTGGACTTTTTTTTCAATCCACCCCCTCATTCATTGTTCTCTGGAATCAACATGTTCTCTTCATTGCAGAGTTATGACTTTTCCAAGATGCCAGTTCACGTTATTCTATTTCCCCTGAAATCATATGAATTTCAGGCGATAGTGAAAAGAGATGCTATTCAAACAGCAAATTGTTCCTCGTGTCTATCTGGATTTAAATGGTAGGCCAGGCCATATTCAAATGTGAAAGGCAGTTTTAATTTTCAGAATTGAATATGGTCGCCCCCTAAAATGAAAATATAAGAAATAATAATATAAGTGAAACATAACTTTATAAATTGCAATAAAAACATGTATACAATCTAACTTCTTTGAACATAAAACTAGCATAATGGCTCTACTTTCATTTATCAATCATTCATTTCTTTTTTGTGTAAATAGAACTGGTTGTTTTGCATTATGTAAAATTATTATTACTATGTAATATTTTTTGGGTAGAAAAATAGCTTTATTGATATACAATGTTCTGTGTTGGAGAGCTTCTAGTACAACTTTGAAGCTTTATAGATACCAATACTGGCCTCACCTACGATGCAACAAAGTGATACAGAACCATAAAATGCCTATGTAACAGTCATGCAAACACGTGTATATTGCTTTTGACTGTCAAGCCAGTTCAAATTCCCTTTCCTGGCCATAAATCAAACAAGTTATACCTATATAGCTGGGATACAAACTCTGACCAACCAGTTCAGGTCCGAACCTGAGATTATTATACAATTTGATACAAAATTTACAGAACTAGGAACTGTTCTCGATAGAACTATAACAACTGACACTAACAGCATATTAACTTCCAAAAATGTCTATAAACAAAACTTCATAACTGTGGAGCAGAGAATCAAAACAAGAGGAGTTGTATACATGAGGTTCAGCCTACGGTTTTGAGAACTCGGCTTCGATTTGATTGCTTGACTGGTCAATGACTCCTCCACACATATGCTCTTGAGTATGCTTATCACTTTCTCCTTGAACTCGGCTCTGGCATGGCTGTTACCTTATTCTCTTTCTTCGTACAAATCAATAAAGCCGACCATCACTTGGGATTGCCAATATTATATACAAAGCCATTCATTCGGTTTCGATGAGGTACTTCAAGTTTTGTATATAACAGTAACGTCTTTGCTGACGTTGAAATTAATTTTGTTTTTCTTTTCATTTAAATTTTTTGTTAAATAACCATTGAAAAAGGAACTGAGCCCCACTCTGTATGTTCAAATTACAATTCACAACGGGGTTGATATTTGGTGATGTTCGTAAAATTGACCTTTCACAGATTACTGATGCATTTACTTAATATGGATACCCTTTTGACTATGTATGGACTGTCGTTCGTTAGAAATATTGTTTTGGATGAACTGATTTTGTGTTGTTAGATTTCTACTAACACAAGAAAACTCACCAAGCCTGATGTCATCAAATTGTCCCCCCTGCTTCTCAGAAGTAATTGAGAATCTACATATCCCTGTTTGAGGCAAGCGTGCTAACAGGGTCGGCGCCAAAGATCTGCAAAAGCCCAAAAATAAAACATTCCCTTTCAATTTATTGTTTTCTTCGTAATTCGCACTTCAACTTTAGGCACTAAAACGAACTTTCCTGTTTGGCTTATTCAATTTCATCAATAACCGAGCTTCCTTTCAAGTATTTCATTTTCAGTAATCCCTAGTGTGCATGCCAGGTAATCCTTAATTAAGGGGTTGATTGACGATTAAACTATTACTTAATAAATCGATTGAGATTCACGTCTTAATGTCATTTGCAGAAACTTGAGGTTATCTACTCTCTCCATGTGAGAAATGCAGAAACTCGACGTTAACTACTCTCTTCAAGTGAGAAATGCAGTATTGGACTTTTTCGGAAAAATCTCTTCCGTCTCTTTTGAAATGAAATGATATTTTAATGACGGAAAAAATAGTCTATGGGACTATCAGTTCCATGTTTTTCGTCATTTGTAATTCAATTATTTTCTTATTTAAATTGATGATGAGCTCGCCCAATGTTCCAACAATCCCCTCGCTGAAAAGACAATGTCAATAAACCGATGCTAACATATTCCCATAACTTTTTCTGATGTCTTTGAATGCTTCACATTCCAAAATGAAATGGTTTTCCAATTCCACTGCCCCAAACGTGTAAAATGTAGACACCCGTTCTCCCCAAGCTTCTTTAGGCATTTTCCACTCCCTTGTTTTACACCAAAGTTGATGCGATTTGGTTCTTAATTGAGCAATAAGAACCTTTTCGCTCCATGGAATGTTAGCTCCAATGTACTTTTTTTGTTGGAGATCACATGTAGGGTTGAATTCCTCAATGTAGTACTTCTTTCTACCCAACTCTTTCCCCATACCCATTTACGAAACTTCTCCTTAACAAAATTCTTTAGCTCCTTGCTATTTGTGGGACATGCATTGAGGTGGATATTCCATTTTTGCATCCATATGTAGTTTTGTCTCATCCATGTTTTCTTTCGCTCATGCCTTCATTGAAAATAACATTAGGTCATCTACCTACTCTCATTTGCTTGATTCTTTTTAGATATCTTATGAGCCGCACCATAGCAATTGCTTCGATGGGAGTTGTTCTTGTTTCACTTAACATTATCTCATAAGGTACCGAACTTTTTATTTTGAACTTGCTCATCATAAAGTGTTTTTGGATCTTCTCAATTTGTTTCCATTTTGAAGTGGGCACGCTGCTAGCCCACAATTCACACTCATATAGCATCATTGGACAAATTAGGAGTCCAAAAAGCACTTTAATCGTTTTCCAATCCCATAACTCTGCCTCTCTACATCTGTTTTGAAGAGCATATAATGCTCTCCACCCTCCTAAAGTTCTCTTATTTTTGCAGTCCTCCCAATTAAGTTTGTTGTTGAAATCAATCTCGAGGTACTTGTATTCATTTACTTCTTCAAGAATGTTGCATTCAAAAACAAACATATGATGGCTCTGCTCCTATCAGAGAAAATCATTATTTTGGTCTTGCTAGTATTGACTTGCATCCTCACTGCTCTACAAAAATGCTCAAGGGCATATAGGTGCCTCTACAATCCATGGTTTGATTTAGCAATCAATACAAGATCATCAACATATAAAAGAAGCTTTATCACAAATTCGCCCAACTAAACACCATCCCCACCTTGCAGATTTAGCCACTCTTCCAGTTTATCAATATATAAACCAAAAAGAGTAGGAGATAGAGGGCAACCTTGCTTAACTCCAATGTCACTTTTAAAGCTTTCTAAAATACCCATTGAGGTTCTAATTTTGACTTTCACCTCTTCATAAAGTTTACGGACAACGACTCTATAATGCAAAGGAATTTCCATTCTACGCCACAACTTATCTCTAGGGACCATGTCAAATGCCTTTTTGAAGTCAACAAAGCAGCGTAATATTTCTTGTTTGTACCCCCAAATTTTTTCAATAATGTGTCTCAACGTGATACCATGATCAATTGTAGAATGCTTAGGACTAAAACCAGAGTGTTCTTTTGCCCTCTTTTCTTTTACTTTTACCCACTTATTGATTCTATTTTCTACCATGTTGCCGAAAAGCTTTGCAAACAAAGGGTTGATCATAATGGTTCTATAACTGGAAGGATTATTAATGTCTCCGCTTTTAAAAAGGGTTATTGCTAGGCTAGTTGTCCAGTCTCTTAGGAATTCGTGTTGAATGATGTTGTTGAATATTTCCATGATGTGCGGTGCAAGATTGTTCATTCCCCATTTTAGATACTTTGCTTGAAGTTCAACCAAGTCTTAATTCCAATCTCCACCTCGTATAGCGTGAAGAGCTTTGTAGTTGTGTTGATCCTCAGGGGAGGCTCAACCTCTGATTCTTTCTTATAAAGTTGTCTTGCAAATTCAAACCATTAATTGTTTGTAATTTATTTTCAATTTGCTTCTTCTTTAATTGAAGTTCTTGCGAGAAAAGCTTTGGGTTATTCTTGCTTATACATATTAACTCTTCTCGCCTCGTTTGCATGAACTCATGTACTCATCTTTGAAGTTGGTTCAATGTGAGTGCACAATACATTTCAATAGCATTGAGCAACCTTGAGTGAGTCCTCAATGCATCTCTAACTATGGGGTCTCTTTCTTTCGTTGGCGCTTTATTTCACCTTTTGAAATTCTACCTTTTAAGATGTTGTAGTCTCACTTTTCTACATTGTTTTGTTCCCTTTCTTAATGATGAAGAATAATTTTGTTTAAAATTTAACATAAATAGATTTGTATTATAAATTTGAAATTTGTAATTTGATCATTTTAACAAATAATTTTACAAGTATGGAATTCATTTATATATTAAATTACATTTTAAATAATTATAGATATATTAGAATTTGATCAACAATAATAGTACAAAATTTTAACCCAATAATCTCAAAAAAAACTCAACACCTTTTAAAAATTTGCATAAAACCGCTAACCTATACTTCTAAATTTATTTTTACTTCAAAACCTTAAATAATAATTTGGTATTTCATTAAGTTAATTTTAAATTATATTATCAATTATTAATTGATGATTTGTGAACATATTAAGGCAACTTTGAAAATTAAATAGTTCAATTTCTTTACTTTACTATACGTTAAAGTTAAATTTAAAACTAATAGATAAAATTATAAATATAATTTTTGTACTTTACTGTACGTTAAAGTTAAATTTAAGAGTAATAAATATAAATTTTAAGTTGTTCTTTAACATTAAATAAAAAATAATAAAAATAATAATTTGGCTATTTCATTAAATTGATTTTTAAAAAATTATTATCAATTATAATTGATGATGGGTGAAACATACCTTAATAAAATATTTAGGAAAATTATAACTAATAAAACAAATTAAAGACAACTTTGAAAAATAAAATGGTTTAAATTTCTTTACTATAAATTTAAAATTATATTAATTTTAAAAATTAAAAAAAAGATATATTTAATTAAAAAAATTAAAAAAATATAATTTAAAAATGTATATTTAGCGATAAAAAAATAATGATAGAAATTATTGTTGCAATTTTTCAATGTTAATTATTTAACATTTTTTAATATAATAAAATAATGTTATTTTTTTCTATGGTAATTATTTAATTTGGATTAATTTTTTATGATGGTAAAGTATATGGTTTTATTTTTACATTGTAGAAAATGTCTAATTTACAAAAACTATTATCTCACACAGAACTTGTTAAAAAAATGTCATCGAGTATCATGGATTCAATCATTCCTCGATCTTACATATTACTTGAAATTTCATACTTATAAAGAATTATTATTTTAGAAATGTAAATAGACCTTGTACTTAGGTTCTTTTACATTAAATAATTTGAAGAAACTTCCCTACTTTGATACATTAAGTATATGGTTTTTTACTTGTGCTTGTCAAAAAAATTTAAGACTTGCTATATGTTTGTTTAATTTTATGGAATTGATTTTCTCTGATTGTTGAGGAACACTTCAATCATAAGTGCAACATAGATGGAACAACATTGTATGTGTTTCACTAGTCTTAAGGGAACATGTGAGTAAGTTTTTGCCTATTCCTTTGTTTTTTAGATGCCACTTTAGAAACCAAACCAACTAGATTGCTAATTTGAGCAACTTAAGCTATCAAAGGGAGTGCAACTAGCTTCTAGGCCTTACCTTGACATTGGGTAGCATCAACTTATCACTTGAAATATATTTACTCTATAATGCTTGGCTAATCCCACTCCCAAAGATTGCTTATGAAGAGCTTATTTATATCCCTAAAGTGAGGCACACTTGATGAAATCCCATATTTACAACTTATGTTATAAAAGGGAGTATAACTAGCTTTGAGGCCTTACCTTGACATTGAGTAGCATCAACTTGTCACTTGTGATGGATTTACTCTATAACCCTTGGTTAATCCATATGCCTAAAGATTGATTATGAAGAACTTCTTTATACCCCTAAAGCAAGGCATGTCTAATGAAAACCCCTATGGCCTTTCAAATTTCACATGTAAGCCACCTATCACAAGCACTTTATCATTAGATAGCTCATGCGAAGCAAAATGTCAATGCATCTAAGGGTATGGTTTGATCACAAGCCCAATGTTCTTCATACATAACTTTAATTGAGACAATGTGGAGGCACCACTACATGGACTCGTCCCTTTCTAATACAAATCCTTGTGATTGAAACACCATCAAGTAATGGTCTTAAAAGGCTTGCTCAATCAATATTTGGTCAACTACTAGGCTATCTGTTATCTTAAAAGTATATATTTTTCACTAACTTCTTTAGTCTCCAAGCCTTTAAGAAGGCCTTGGAAGGCCTATCCCTCTTCCTAACCTAGTTCCTTCTGGAGCATGAAGCAAGGTGCCTTGGGCTTGAAGATTTACATCAAATCTTAGCATATGATGAATTTTTATTCCTATGTTTATTTTTCTATATCAAAGGGACGAATTTGAAGGGCCCTAGACACATTCTCAACTTCTTACTAGATGCATTAGTTTGGGTTACATCGAATGGTTGTATTTTATCATCTATATCCTCGTAGAAAGGGCACAATACAAGCAATAACAAATATTTCCACTAAGTGATCTACCTATCTTTCCCACAAGGTCTATGCAAGAGCTTCTAAGTATTTTTTGTTAGAAAATGTAAAGGAGCAGGTATTATATCTTATTTCCCTTAACCTTGACAGTGCTTGTGAACAATAACAATAATAAAAAGAGGACATAGATATAGGCTCTTAGCTAGGGAAAACCCCTCCAAGAGGAA
Organism: Pinus taeda; assembly: GCA_000404065.3. Lineage (NCBI taxonomy): Eukaryota > Viridiplantae > Streptophyta > Pinopsida > Pinales > Pinaceae > Pinus > Pinus taeda. The sequence continues at coordinate 168,374 of APFE030802425.1, forward strand.
AGCCTAGGAATTCTTCTCTTCTTAGGATCTACTTCAAATGAGATACAAAGACCCAATCCCTAGACCAAATCCTTTTCCCAGAACCAAGTTGGTCCTTCCTCAACTCCTTGAATCTACACCAAACATCTACACACTGCAACTTCAGCTTACTAGCGTCGATACTTCTACTCAACCTACAACTTCGACGTTGCAATTTTGGCCTTGTAGCTTCCAAGAAAACCCTAGATCACCCTCCTCTTAGGACCTTCCTAGAGCAATACAACTCTTCCTAAGGTCAACGAGGTCTAGACAGAGTATCATTCCTTTTAGCTACAAGATGTTGCACTTTGTCCTACTACAACTCGGTCCTGCAACTTCGACTTCTTCTTGCATCCCAAAAACCGTAGAATTTTTGCATGTGTGAGAGAGATAGAGCCAAAAACAAGAAAATTTCATCCTTCTTTCTTCTTGACCTTCTCTCTCCTCCTTCTAGTTTCCTAGCTACGTATCAAAATCTTTCTTGAGATATCAACCTTGTGAGTGGGTGCCTCCAAATGAGTTTGAGTTGCTCCTTTATATAGCCTTCTCAAGGTGTCAAATTACCTCCTTTATATTGACTTGATGATTCCAGGGCTGACTTGTACTCTTAGAGATTTCGGGACTTTCTAGACTCAAAAATAATTCTTTTTACAATTACAAATTGCTCGGAAGGGTCTTATAAACATGATGTTGACTCCATTGACTTGTGGCAATGAATCCTAAGACCTAACAAAACATAGAAACATGAAGAACATGATTTTACTTAGAAGACCATCAATAATGGGCATGAAACCCATGCTTTAATAATAATAATTTTCTTTTTTCTTTTCTTGTTTGTTACATAGGATACATAATAAAATGAGTACAACAATTATGAATACCAAAACTAATTACATTCTGAACACTCCCTCTTAACTAGGGAGGTATTCATAATTGTACAACCAGTACAACATCATATCTCAAAGTTCTCACAAGAAGAGTCAGATTGATAAGCCATATTGTAAGCATCATCATCATGACCAACATTGTCCCTGAGGCCTAACTAGACATGCTATACTTTAATCAAGAGAATTATGCTAGTACGTTTTACTTGTGATACTACACTACCTCTACAAGGTACATATCCCATCCAGATGTCTGCAATTTATGTCCTTTTAGGACTATTCTTATCTTGGATCTCCAATCCCAAGTCCTCAAAGAATATTGGTCCTCTTTGACCACTCTTCTCTTGGATGCTTGTCCCATTCTCAAAGAGTGTTGATACCTTTCCTTTCTTGGATGTTATATCCTCAAGGAAACCACAGATGCTTATCTAATCCTTCACCACTCTCTTCATGACCTTCACTTAGACTTACGACTGTTAATCCTAGTCAAGTGCACGACACATGAATATGAGAATGCACATGTGATGTCCAACATCACTCCCTCTCAACCAGAGAGGAAATCTCTATTCTCCTTTAATCTTGATAATATAAAATTGCTCCTATACAAGGAGACTCCTTTACTCCCTCTCAAAATTAGAGGGGATCTAGACTTCCTTTCTATTTGGGAAATCATCATCACAAGCCTTACAAATTGTCTTCATAAGAGTATCAACTATCAATTCTCCATAGTTTCCTAGCTCCCTCTCGCCTCTATATCATCGATCTTTATTCTTTCAAGGTATCATGGAGCCACTTTCTCTCTGTGATCTTGTGATAGGTTCTAAGCCAATCTTCTTGCTCATCACTTTCTTCTTTAATATGAAGGAATTACATTGAGCCTTCCCAAAATTCAATTTGATCATAGCTTCTTCTTGAAATTGATATTCTTTTGACCTCTAGGTTATCTTCTCGCACCGCTACCTTTCAATCTCAATATGTCCATATCTTGATTTCACAGTTGCCAGGTATTGTATATCAAGCTTCCCTCAATATCCTTCATTCATACAGTTGAATTCTTGCAACATTCTTCTAGGTAACAATAATATGCTAACCAGATAACCAACAATAATGAAGATCAGACTTACCTCTTCATGATTACCTTCTCGTTCCATCAACATCCTCATGGTCCATCTCCATATGAATCTTCATTCATGCATCAGGGTGCCCAAGGATCGAACTTGATTACTAAGTTACAACTTTTTCTTCCGAAGATTATACTAGATGTGAATCATTAACTTCATATTATAGAGAAAGTCCTATATTCTTTTATACATCCTTAAGTAAGTCAAATCCTATTCTTTTTCTAGCATCATATTGTTGAAAATGGCAATAAGAAATGCTATAAATAGCATTTCAGGTACCAATGTTGGAGACAACAACAAGGAATGATAAAATAGAAATGCTAAAAATAGCATTGCTATAAATAGAATTTTGGGATAGATTCCAATTTTAATTAGTCCCTGAACTAAGAATGAGAAGTAAAATTAGAATTCGATCTTAGCAACTGTTTGTAAAATAATTAATTAATTCATCTTGACTTAATTAGTTGTAGAAAATCAAACATGAAGTCTATGTGAAGACATGCAACAGTTTCTCCATTGATTGAGGAAGTTATCCCTTGATTAAGGGGATCAAGATGAGTTGTACTTTGAGTTGTAATTAGTTAGCTCAGTTATCTAAGTTAAGTCCAGTTAGACTAGTTCCAACAGTTTGTGGAACTGATTGTGAGTTCAGTTAGTTAATGCATGCATGCATGTAACTGCTGCACTTCAAATAACTGAATATTCTCTCATAAATAACTCATGCATGTCAGTTCAATTAGAGACCCGGTTGAGATCAGAGGAAGGGACAATGTACTATCATTTGGAGGATTTTTCCTATATAGGAAACTCATCCATGCACAAGGAATCATCTCCTTCAGGACTGCACAATCATTTTTGAGTTTGATGTGTTGTGTGAGAGGACAATTCACACAGGTGGCAGCGTTGGACCCCAGGAGAAACTGTGCAAGGAAATAGGAGGCTTGGAGGGCTGAGGGAAGGCATATGTTGTGTCTATTTGGTCTATGAGCAACATTGTAGGATTGAACTGAGAGCTGGATAGCTGGTGAGCTAAAGCTTTGTGTAATCCAGATATATTTCCACTTGTATGATATTACAAAGATAGGGGTTTTTAGCTGAGGCTTTCCCCAGAGTATTCTCCCGTGTTCATGTGTGATTTCTTTCTCATTCTCTATTATATGTGTTCTATTTGATCTTTCTCAAAATCGATTAAGCTTCCGCAAGTTTGTTGTAGAAGTTGATCTAGTATTTTGCTTTAATATATTGCATAATCTGTTGATCTACAGTGAGAATTTCTACATGGTATCGGAGCAAAGGTGATCAAAAGAGAGAACATTATACAAAGAAGGGAGAAGTTCAAAGTTTGAAGTTCCTGATTATAGAATTCGAATTCTTATCATATCTCAAATTTCACCAATGGCGTTCAGCGATTTAAGACTCGAGTATGCCCTTGATGGTAGCTCGAATTATATAGCCTGGAAGGATCGCATGGACGCAGTATTAGAGGACAACGGTTTGAAGGACTTCATTGATCAAGAAGTCCCCAAGCCAACAACAGCTAATGCTACAGAATTGGCGGAATGGAAGAAATGTGTGGCTAGAGCGAGGAGAATCCTTCTAAAGGGAGTTCGAGACCACATAGTCTTGAGTCTCCATGGGAAGGAGATACCGTTTTCAATGTGGAAAACATTGAAAGGTCTATATCAGAATAGTAGCGATCAGAGGAAGCTGGCGCTGAAAGATAAGCTTCGAAAAATCAAGTGTGAAAGGGCGACATGATCTCTACGTATCTGAACAAGCTCACCACCTGCAGGAATGAGCTTGGAAGTGTAGGGATCATGACAGCCGATGATGACATAGTGAGTCTTGCTCTCCTTGTTCTTCCTAAGAGTTAGCATAGCTACCAAGACTCGGTAAATGGAAGAGAGAAACTACCAGATTGGGAATGACTTTGGTCGGATCTGATGTAGGAGGAGATAAGGAGAAGCACCAGAGATGGTTCTTCATCCAAGGAGGATGAAGAAAATTGCGCCTTTGAGTAAGGCGAAGAAAGGGAAGGAGAAGGATTCTCATCCCAAATGGAGTTCTTCCCATGGTGGGAAGAAGTTTGACAAATCGAAAGTGCGATGATTTCATTTTCATGAGGTGGGCCATTATGCAACAAATTTTCCACAGAAGAAATCCAAGAAGGGATCCTTGGAAGGATTAGAAGGTGAGGCACTAGCCTCACAATTCGAATTGGATTTCACCCTCATCACATGCATGGTTTCATCGATGATAGGTTGTGGTTGGTTTCTTGACAGTGGAGCTTCATTCCAGATGACTAGTGATAAGAGTTTGTTCAGTACCTTGGAGGAGAAAGACCTCCAGATACTCATAGAGATGGGTAATGAGGAAAAGTATAGTGTCTCAGGTGTAGGAATGGTTTCCTTTCAGAGGGAGCATGGAGATTGCATTACCTTGATAGATGTGAAGTATGTCCTAGGACTGAAGAAACACTTGGTATTGATCGCGATGCTGGAAGACAAAGGCTATGATGTAGTCTTCAGTAAGGGAAAGCTTTTCTTTAGACACATCACCACGAGACAGGTGAATCAGATCGGTTCACGAGTCAAGAACCTGCATGCTCTTGAGGTTCAAGATGCATGCAAATTCTTGAGGAGCAAGGCAACTGATGGAGACTCAGTGGTTGAGAGGGAGAGTACATTACCTCTCAACATACAGTGCCAGAAGAAGTCTCAGACAATTGTGGAGGAGCCACAATTGGTGAAGAAACTTCAAGAGGTTGTGGAGCAGCCACAACTGGAAAGGCCGCAAGGAGACTGAGTGGAGGCATCCACTCATGTAGAGACCTCCAGTAGGGGAAAATTTTGAGCCAAGTGGGCAGAGCGATCATATGCATCCATACCTCCAGGTGGGAGGTGGGGCGATGTGGAGTGATAGTCCCAAGAAGGCTAGAATAGGGGCAAGATCATTAAGGTACCCAACCTCTTTGATTAGACCTTGCTATGGGAGCCCTGACGAGGAGTAGTAGGACTGGCTGAGTGGGTAGAGACGGATGCGGATGGAGCGGCAGAGGAAGCTTGAGCATCGGAGGATGTTTCTAGCCCAACAGAGAGGTCAGTTGAGAGATCAGTTACTTACTTCTCAGTAACTGAGTTGTAGTGCAGCAGTGGGCAGCACGATGCAACATGATGAGAGGAGGTGCAGTGTGGATAAAGTGCTGAGAGATAGGACCAGCAACAACACGGATGCAGTAGTAGGGATCAGTGTGATTGATGAAGTCCAAGATAAAAGTGACAGAGGCTAGAGCAATCAGATACTGAAGAGCACAGAGGTGCAGAGTTTTCAATCAACAAAGGCAATAGTAGTCAGAGACTTTGATGACAGAGGCATCATTCTGATTCAGGTTGGATATTTTTTTGTTTCTAGAGTTGCTGGAGCAACAACACTCGGGAGAAGTGTTGCATGCAAAACATTCCAAAGGTTCAAGATCGTGTTCGAGTTGAACACCTTTCTTATTGAAAGGGAGTGTTGAAAATGGCAACAAGAAATGCTAAAAATAGCATTACTATAAATAGCATTTCAGGTACGAGTGTTGGAGATAGCAACAAGGAATGATAAAATAGAAATGCAAAAATAGCATTTTGGGATAGATTCCAATTTTAGTTAGTCCCTGAACTAAAATTGAGAAGTAAAAATCGAATTTGATCTTAGCAGCTGTTTGTAAAATAATTAATTAATTCATCTTGCGTTAATTAGTTGTAGAAAATCAAACATGAAGTCTATGTGAAGACATGCAATAGTTTATCCATTGATTGAGGAATTTATCCCATGATTAAGGAGATCATGATGAGTTGTACTTTGAGTTGTAATTAGTTAGCTCAATTATCTGAGTTAAGTCTAGTTAGATTAGTTCCAACAGTTTGTGGTACTGATTGTGAGTTCAGTTAGTTAATGCATGCATGCATGTCACTGCTGCACTTCAGATAACTAAATATTCTCTCATAAATAACTCATGCATGTCAATTCAGTGAGAGACCCAGTTGAGATTAGAGGAAGGGACAATTTACTATCAGTTGGAGGATTTTTCCTATATAGGAAACTCATCCATGCATAAGGAATCATCTCCTTCAGGACTGCGCAATTATTTTTGAGTTTGATGTGTTGTGTGAGAGGACAATTCACATAGGTGGCAGCATTGGACCCCAGGAGAAACTGCACAAGGAAATAGGAGGCTTGGAGGGTTGAGGGAAGGCATATGTTGTGTCTATTCATTCTATGAGCAGCATTGTCGGATTGTACTGAGAGCTGGATAGCTTGTGAGCTAAAGCTTTGTGTAATCCAGACATATTTCCACTTGTATGATATTATAGAGATTGAGGTTTTTAGCCGAGGCTTTCCCCAGAGTATTATTTTGTGTTCATGTGTGATTGCTTTCTCATTATCTGTTATATGTGTTCTATTTGATCTTGCTCAAAATCGATTAAGTTTCCGCAAGTTTGTTGTAGAAGTAGATCTAGTATTTTGCTTTAGTATATTGCATAATCTGTTGATTTACAGTGAAAATTTCTACATGGTATCAGAGAAAAGGTGATCAAAGGAGAGAACATTATACAAAGAAGGGAGAAGTTCGAATTTTGAAATTCCTGATTATAGAATTCGAATTCGTATCATATCTCAAATTTCACAAATGGCGTTTAAAGGTTTAAGACTCGAGTATGCCCTTGATGGCAGCTCGAATTATATAGCTTGGAAGGATCACATGGAAGCAGTATTAGAGGACAACTATTTGAAGGACTTCATTGATCAAAAAGTCCCCAAGCCAGCAATAGTTAATGCTACAGAATTGGCAGAATGGAAGAAATGTGTGGCTGGAGCGAGGAGAATCCTTTTGGAGGGAGTTCGAGACCACATAGTCTCGAGTCTCCATGGGAAAGAGACACCATTTTCAATGTGGAAAGCATTGAAAGATCTATATCAGAACAACAATGATCAGAGGAAGGTGGCACTGAAAGATAAGCTTCAGAAAATCAAGTGTGAAAAGGGTGACACGATCTCTGCATATCTAAACAAGCTCATCACCTGCAGGGATGAGCTTGGAAGTATAGGGATCACGATAGCCGATGATGACATGGGGAGTCTTGCTCTCCTCAGTCTTCCTAAGAGCTGGCATAGCTACCAAGACTCAGTAAATGGAAGAGAGAAACTACCAGATTGGGAATGACTTTGGTCGAATCTGATGCAGGAGGAGATAAGGAGAAGCACTAGAGATGGTTCTTCATCCAAAGAGGATGAAGAAAATTGCACCTTAGTGAGTAAGGCGAAGAAAGGGAAGGAGAAGGATTCTCATCCCAAATCAGGTTCTTCCCATTGTGGGAAGAAGTTTGAAAAATCAAAAGTGCGATGCTTTCATTGTCATGTGGTGGGCCATTATGCAACAAATTGTCCACAGAAGAAATCCAAGAAGGGATCCTTGGAAGGATCAGAAGGTGAGGCACTAGCCTCACAATTCGAATTGGATTTCACCCTCATCGCATGCATGGTTTCATCAATGATGGGTTGCAGTTGGTTTCTTGATAGTGGAGCTTCATTCCACATGACCGATGATAAGAGTTTGTTCAGTACCTTGGAGAAGAAAGACCTCCAAATACTCATAGAGATGGGTAATGAGGAAAAGTATAGTGTCTCAGGTGTAGGCACGATTGCCTTTCAGAAGGAGCATGGAGCTTGCATTACCTTGATAGATGTGAATTATGTCCCAAGAATGAAGAAAAACTTGGTATCAATCACGATGCTGGAAGACAAAGGCTATGATATAGTCTTCAGTAAGGGAAAAGTTTTCCTTAGACACATCACCACGAGATAGGTGAAGCAGATCGGTTCACGAGTCAAGAACTTATATGCTCTTGAGGTTCAAGATGCATGCAAATCCTTAAGGAGCAAGGCAACTGATGGAGACTTGGTGGTTGAGAGGGAGAGTACATTACCTCTCAACATGCAGCACCAAAAGAAGTCTCAGACAATTGTGGAAGAGCCACAATTGGTGAAACAGCTTCAGGAGGTTGTGGAGCAGGCACAACTGGAGAAGCCGAGAGGAGACCAAGTGGAGGCATCCACTCATGTAGAGACCTCCAGTAGGGGGAAATTTCGAGCCAAGTGGGCAGAGGGATCACGTGCATCCATACCTCCAGGTGGGAGGTGGGGCGATGTGGAGTGACAGTCTCAAGAAGGCTGGAATAGGGGCAGGATCATTGAGGTACCCAACCTCTTTGATTAGACCTTGCTACGAGAGCCTTGACGAGGAGTAGCAGGACTGGCTGAGTGGGTAGAGACGGATGTGAATGGAGCGACAGAGGAAGCTTGAGCATCAGAGGATGTTTCTAGCCCAACAGCGAGATCAGTTGGGAGATCAGTTACTTACTTCTTAGTAACTGAGTTGCAGTGCAGTAGTGGGCAGCACGATGCAACATGATGGGAGGAGGTGAAGTGCGGATGTAGTGCTGGGAGATAGGACCAGCAACGCACAAATGCAGCAGCATGGATCAGTGTGATTGATGCAGTCAGAGATAAAAGTGACATAGGCTAGAGCAGTCAGATACTGAAGAGCATAGAGGTGTAGAGTTTTCAGTCGACACAGGCAATAGCAGTCAGAGACTTTGATGACAGAGGCATCATTCTGATTCAGGTTGGATATTTTTTTTGTTTCTAGAGTTGCTGGAGCAATAACACTAGGGAGAAGTGTTGCATGCAGAACATTCCAAAGGTTCAGGATCGGGTTCGAGTTCAATGCCTTTCTTGTTGAGAGGGAGTGTTGAAAATGGCAACAAGAAATGCTAAAAATAGCATTTCAGGTACACGTTTTGGAGATAACAACAAGGAATGATAAAATAGAAATGCTAAAAATAACATTTAGGGATAGATTCCAATTTTAGTTAGTCCTTGAACTAAAATTGAGAAGTAAAATTCGAATTTGATCTTAGCAACTATTTGTAAAATAATTAATTAATTCATCTTCAGTTAATTAGTTGTAGAAAATCAAACATGAAGTCTATGTGAAGACATGCAACAATTTCTCCATTGATTGAGGAAGTTATACCTTGATTAAGGAGATCATGATGAGTTGTAATTAGTTAGCTCAATTATCTAAGTTAAGTCCAGTTAGACTAGTTCCAACAGTTTGTGGAACTGATTGTGAGTTCGGTTAGTTAATGCATGCATGGATGTAACTGCTGCACTTTAGATAACTGAATATTCTCTCATAAATAACTCATGTATGTCAGTTCAATTAGTGTCCCAGTTGAGATGAGAGGAAGGGATAGTGTACTATCAGTTGGAGGATTTTTCCTATATAGGAAACTCATCCATGCATAAGGAATCATCTCCTTCAGGACTGCGCAATTATTTTTGAGTTTGTTGTGTTGTGTGAGAGGACAATTCACACAGGTGGTAGCATTGGATCCTAGGAGAAACTACGCAAGGAAATAGGAGGCTTAGAGGGCTGAGGGAAGGCATATGTTGTGTCTATTTAGTCTATGAGCAACATTGTAGGATTGTATTGAGAGCTGGATAGATTGTGAGCTAAAGCTTTGTGTAATCCAGACATATTTCCACCTGTATGATATTACAAAGATCGAGGTTTTTAGCTGAGGATTTCCCCAGAGTATTATTTTGTGTTCATGTGTGATTGCTTTCTCATTCTCTGTTATATGTTTTCTATTTGATCTTGCTCAAAATCGATTAAGCATCCGCAAGTTTGTTGTAGAAGTAGATCTAGTATTTTGTTTTAGTATATTGCATAATATGTTGATCTACAGTGAGAATTTCTACACATATATCCATATACTTAAGCAATTTTCTTTCTACAAGATTCTACACGTGTGAATCTTATCCAAAGTTTTATATCGAGCATGTGTTCTTATGCTTTCATCCGATCATTTAGCTACACATATATCTCATAAAGAGCTTGTATCCTGACCCATTGCACTCCATCCTTTTTCCTAGAATGCTTACTAACCTTGTCATATGGTTTTTGGGATGCAGAATACAACTCTTCCTAAGGTCTCCACATTACATGGAATGCTTACTAATCTTGTCATAGTGCTTTTCTCAAGAACTTCCATAATTATGGTTCTTCTAGGATCACGATGGCCCACCTAAGCAAGATGACTACCTCTAACATAATGTTAGATAATTCATGCATGATCAATATGCAACATGGTCTATCTATCCATATATATAGATGATCTTTATATAACAACCTTATCATGTAAATTCTAGGCATGCTACTACATATGTGTCTTTCTATGATGTTATGAAAAACATGTTATTCTAAAAGAAAGATTAATCTTCTCAGAGAACCCGACAGTCAGTGAGCCTTCTTTAGTAGTAAATATCCTTCACTTCTTCCTTCTTTGTCTTCTTTTCAGGTTCTCCCACAACTTCAACTACATGAGCTTCACTCCTTTCCTTTCTCTTATTGTTATGCTTGTTTGGATAGTCCGTCTTAAAGTGTCCAAATTCATTACATCCAAAACATTGCACTTTGTAGATGCCTTTATTCTTGGACTTTCCAAACTTTTCCTTCTTTAGTTTCTTGACTCAGGCTAGAAAGGCTTGAGATTACTCATCTGATCCAATATCATCCTTGATCTTGACCCTTGATTCTTCCAATATGCACTGTGCCCACAAATCATTTAAGGGAGTTGAGTCCTTCTAGGAGTAGATGCTTGTTGCAAACTTGCTCCATTCTAGAGGCAATGCATTCAGTACACATATGGTTACTTCAAAATCAATGATTGGTTCCCCAAGCCCTTACAAATGGTCTCTTAGTTGAGAGACTCTCATGAGAAAGGTTGTCACACCCTCATCCTTTGATTTCTTCAATTATGTACATTTTTTTCCTTAATACATATTTTGACATGTTGTACTTACCGAATATAAATTCACTAGCTTATCATACATAACCTTGGAAGTCTTCAAGTTTGCAACGAATGGAACAAGAGAATCTTTGATGGATTCCACTATGATCCTTTGTGCCCTTACTTTCCCGTTCTTGTATTTTTCTAATTCTTGTGTCTTGTCTTTCTCAGGTTCATTAATTTACCCAGTAACATATTTCATTACTTCTTTTTTGTGAGTATCAAGTCAATTCTTTTCTTCCATTCTAGATAATTCGAAGCCCCAAGGAGATTATTTCTCTCCTTGTAGAAAGAACCCATATGACTTGAAGGTTCATGCATAGTGTAATAATATGTTACTTACTTAAGATTATGATTTTCCTTGGTGATGTATCCAACCTTCTTGATTCTTTTAAGACCATTGGAGAGTTCTTGATGATGTCCTTGAAATATGTTCCCTATGACAACTTCCAAGATTGATGCCTTGCAAATAGAATTTCTTTTTGGGAGATCACCACCCTCCTTGTGAGATTGATTTAGTCTTGATCTTCTTCAATGTAGAAACCCTAGATTAGAAGGGTCTTCTACTAATGAGTCTTTGACTAGATCTCTTGAAGAGACAATTTTCCTTGTAGTCTTCTTCTTTTAGGCTTTGACAACTTCCTATATTTTGATCATTAATTCTTTCTATTATCCTTCTAATTTCCTTCTTTATTCACCTTAGCTGATCCCATCGTTGAAAATGTAAATCGAAAACTATTATATCTTATTTTCCTACCTTGATAGTGCTTGTGAATCTTTATTTATCTTCTTTAGTTAGATCTTTCATTAAACAATATCAAGAACAATAAAAGTAATAAAAATAGGACATAGATATAGGCTCTTAGACAGGGTAAAACCCCTCCAAGGGGAAAACTCGAAAACTTCTCTCTTCTTAGAATCTTCTTCAAATGAGATACAAAGACCCAATCACTATACCAAGTCCTTCTCCCAGTACCAAGTCGGCCCTTCCTCAAGTCTTCCTTGAATCTGCGCTAAACAACTACACACTACAATTTCGACCAGGCAGCTTCGATAGTGCTATTCAACTTGCAAATTTGACCCTGCAATTTCGGCCTTGCAGCTTCCAAGGAAACCCTAGATCAACCTCCTCCTAAGACATTCCTAGATCAAGATAGCTCTTCCTAAGGTCAACAAGGTCTAGACAGAGTATCATTCCTTCTAGCCACAAAATGTTATACTTAGTCCTGTTGTAACTCAGTCTTGCAACTTTAGCTTCTTTCTGTAGCCCAAAAACCCTATAATTTTCACACGTGTGAGAGAGATAGAGCCCAAAACAAAAACAAAAATTGTCCTTCTTCTTTCTTCTTGACCTTCTCTCTTCTTATTCCAGCTTCCCATCTACAAATTGAACTCTTTCTTGAGCTATCGAACTTGTTAGTGAGTGATGCCAAATGAGGTTGAGTTGCTTCTTTATATAGCCTTATAAAGGGGTCGAATTCCCTCCTTTAGGCTGACTTGATGATCCTAGGGTTGACTTGTACTCTTGAAGATTCTAGGACTTTCTAAACTAAAAAATAATTCTTTTTACAATTACAAATTTCCCGGAAGGGTCTTATAAAGATTATGTTGACTCCATTAACTCATGAAAATAAATCCTAAAACCTAAAAAACCCTAGAAGCACAAAGAACATGCTTTTACCAAGAAGGCCATCAATAGTGAGCATGAAACCCATGCTTTAATAATAATAATTTTATTTGTTCTTTCCTTGCTTTTTACATAGGATACATATTGAAATGAGTACAACATTTATGAAGACCGAAACTAGTTACATTTCTCAACACTTTTGATACATGAAATATAGATAGGGCTTTATAAATGAGAAAAAAGCTTGATATAACATGTTATATGCATGCACATTTTCTAAACACTTGTATCCACCCCCTTTCACATTTATCCAAATTCACAAGCTCACTAGGGTAAACATGAGACGCGTGCCACTATGATATGACCTGACCTCCAAGTTCCAGTTAAGGAAGTGGGGCCTACAAACTGAACTCTTATTGACGTCCCACAGGGATTACAGATCACTTAGGAGCTAGACAACCACCCCGGGTGATCAATCCCTAAGCTGGAACCCTTTTTCTCTGACCTAGCTCCATAACTACACCCTTGACACTACATCCATGTGGTTGGAAGCCTCTAACCACACTCACAGGCTTGCTTCCATGCAGTTATGATCTAAATCCTCCAGTTCTAAGCACGCGGTTTTGATATCTATGCCACCTTTTTAGGCCAACCTCTAGAACACTGCCCAAAATTTTCGTAACTTTCCTGAATGCAATCAAAGTTAATGACAAATCCATCCAATCAAAACTAAAGTAATAACTTGACCCAAATATGCCTAATCCATAACAGAAATTTTGTTAAACATATGAAAAACATGTAAGCTATAGGTCATGAAAGCATATCTGATCATAAATTGATAGTCTCCATCTAAGAATCACCAAGAAGGTAACCCCTCTCTAGCTAGCTGCAATAACACTTGTTAGTCCATGAATTCATCAACCATTTAATAAGTTATCAAAACATGACAATATCCATAGATAGAATACATCATATAACCAACATATAACCAGCAAATAACCAACACAGAAACCATGGGAAATCAGTCATAATGTCAACATGATAACCAGTATAAGTGCTCATAAATCACAATATGAAAATAACTCTTATAAACATATGAAAATGCCAACAAAGTCAGGATTTCCATGTACCACTCTACCATAGATTGGGCTGACCCAAATATCTCTTTCATCCAATCACCCCTGCACCATATTCTAAGCATGAAGGTGGGATCTCATGGAATAAACCAAGGAAAATCCAACTAGGGCTTCCAGAGGCCAAACCACCTCAACCCTCAACCACAACATTTCCACCTCTACGGTCCAAAAATCACTAGCATCAACCAGACCAGTCTCTACCCAAGTCGTCTAGGGCTCCAGGAGCTAGTAACTCAACCCACAACCTTCCAGAACTCCAGAGCATCTATTCCAACAACAGATCCAGGAACTAGTAACTCAACCCACTAAGGGCTCAAGAGCGTTTGTCCCAACCAACGGCTCTAGGAACTAGTAACTCAACCCAAGTTGTTCCAGGGCTTTCAGAGCATTTTTTCCAACTCACATTCATCGGTAACGTGAGCACAAATTATAAAAACAAGTGGAAAAACCACAACACCATGGTTATTTAGGAAATGGAAAGGCAAGGCTGAAACAACTGTTAATCCAAGCAAATCTACATGCCAAAGAAAACACATAACCAGAGAACCAAATGCATATACCATGCATCCAAAAACCAACATGTTGAATATCACATGCACACTGTTACCTGCAATCCATAACTAATTTTCATCCTTACTTGTTCTTGTCCAATCTTTCTCTGGCACACCCTTGCTTTCCTTGCTTACTTGTCCAAGTGCTTGTTACTTTTCCCTTGTTGATCTTGATCAAAGAATGAGCAAAAGTTGTCAATTGTTTCTCAGGTGTCTTTTTATCATTGAGGTCTAGTCTCTTCCTTTCCTTTTTTCTTTTTCTTTCATTTTCCTTTAGTTTTCCTCTAATTTCCCTTGCATGCAAATTTGTATCTCTTCGCCTTTATTTTCTCCTTTTTTTTTAAATGTCCATAATTAAATTCCAATTATTTCCTCCTTTCCTTTGCCAAATGTCTTTGCCAATTTCCATAGCCATTAATAAATTGAAAGTGATTCCCACTATAGTTTTTGCCCACCATTCATCTTGGAATACATGTCCCATGACCTTGGTCTTATTTTATTTACATGGAAAATCAACTAGGGGTTGTTATAACACCCTAGGAAATGAAAAAATAGATGGGTTCATGATTAGTAGTTGTGCCATCACCCAACATAGGCCAACCCATAAATGAAGCAAAATAGAAATAGTTATACCATGAAAGCATTGCTCTATCTAGTCTCTATAGATGTCTCTTTTGGACCTTGTGAAAGATATTCTAAGTAAAGAGTAACTAAGAAGATTCATGGCACTAATAAAACATAGGGTCATAGAGCTTTAGTTAGGATTGAAGGCCATCAAAGCATAATTTTCTATAAGTGATGGCCTAATATGGAAGTGCCCTTTCTTATCTTATTGATTTTTCCACAATATTCAAGTCCCCGTAGATTAAATTTTTTTTGTTTAGAACATTATCCATCCAACACCAAAGTTATGCTCTCATAGAAACATCATTAGCTACACCAATATTACCCAAAACTACAATTTACTAATCAAGGTTCAAGAAAATCTAGACAAGCCTTTGACTAGGGTAAGAGTTCTAATCAACCATCACACCAACATTTTGAGTGTGCATCAAGTTGGCAACCTTTCATTTCCATATTCAAATAAACACACTTAGCACCTAGTCCAATAATAGATATGGTCATTCAAAGAAACAACCCAAAGTAAATAAATTTTCCAAACACATAATTTACACCCACCAGCCAATGACAATATTTGACATACAATATGTTTTCTATTAGGGTCATTCAAACCCAAACATTCCATGAAGAAACTTTCATTGGAAACCTACTATGTCATGCATCTCTTCCTTGTTATTTTTTTCCATCAAAAGAACCATTAGAGATTGTACGTACAACAAATTTTCATAGTCAAACCATACATCCAAAGTGATAGGTTGTGGTTGTTTATGTTTTACATTAGCAAAACCCTCCACCTAAGAGTCAAGCAATGATCGAATGAGCCCACCTTCTTGATATGGTATATAGATTTTCATAATCACCAACTTATTCACTAAACTAGCCAAGTTTAAACTTGTTTGGCTAGTACAACATTCTTTTGGACCAAGGCCTTTGATGGCCCATTGCCTTTTGATTATACACCACTTGGGTCCAACCTCCCTATGTTTCATTATTACCATAGGGGTCATTTTCATCTTGTGGGCCTAGCATGGGCAAGGCCCCCTACGAGTTACCCTAGTTCATGAGTGGGAAGTATTAATTATTGTGGTTTAAAATCTATTACCGAAAGCTAATGTTCAAGAGACTAATGTACTAAATAAGTTGACAAATTTTCGTATCCACACCTTGATGAGCATGGAGTCTTTAATATCCTTTTGTAGGCTACCTTAAGACACTTTACATTAATATTTAGGGTTGGTGAACCACAAGGGCTCATGGAAAATGGTGCCTCACGTTAGGGCCAAAATGCAATCTAAGAATAATCATAATTGCATAGGGAGATCTAAGAACTCTACACACACAAGTCATGGTTATTGCACACATAGGTTAATCAGGAACCCTTCAAAGCATAGGGAAGGGTATTTTGGAAATCCATGGACCCTCTGGAAGACACTAGGAACATGGACATTCTTAGTAAATAGAACCAAAAAACCTTAGTTAAGATATGGGTATGGAAATAACACTACCCATGTGGCTCTTATATCTATTTGACCCAACGATGAATGATTACTTAAAGAAGGTCATGTCTAACAAATAGCCTAAAAGGGTTTGCAACCTATTTTTTTTGCAAATATAGTCATAAGCATGCACACATATATTAACCAATATTTCCTCAAAATCATAAGAAAAATTACCTTGTGATAGGACTTAGAAGACACTTTTGAGTTATCTTTGGAGGTACAATCATTACCACTATCAAAAGAACTTTGACAATATTTGATTTTACTGTTAGTTTGTGGTAGCATCAGACAAGTGTTTTAGTCTTAGATGGTCCTAAGAGGTTATGGAACATTAGATCTCCAAAACCCATCAAAGGTTTCACAAGATAAGCATAGGAAACACCTTAATTGAATTAATTTGTCATAATTAAAATATTTCCTAAGTCTAACTTAGGAAAATGGGTAAATTTAATTTAATTAATTAAATTTGTTCAAGATTTCTTTAGAGGCTTCTATTGATGAAGTCTAATTGATCTTAGTCATCGATGGAGATTAAATCGTGGTTGTTTAAGACTCAACGAGAGATTATAAGAGTGGGTCGAAGGGCTTGGAGATGGTATCGGTGGATTGAAGAGATTAATGTGACCAAGGCAGATCGAGCTACCTAGTTCGCAGATTCAGTGAGGGTGTCGTTCGAGCTAGAGGGAGAGCATTGGAAAGAGGGAGAAGTAGATAATTTGGGAGCATAGTTCCAGAGAGTTCTACATTATTTTTCCATTTTCATAGTGGCAAGAAAAGGGAGGTCGAATACATCCACAGAGGAGGTTGTACAAGTAGTGTGAATTTCTAGAAACGACAGTGCGAGTTGCCAAAATAACTACAAATTAGCAGTTATAGGCTATATCTATTTCCGGAAGGAGGTGCGAGTGGTTTCCAGTGACCTAGGGAGGCAGGATGATTCAGTTGGAGCCAGTTTCCAGGAAGTGCAATTTATCCAGAGTCAACAATGCAAGTTTCAAGCTGCATTGTGAGTATCCAATGTGGGGCTCGAGCAGGCCATGGGATTTCAAGCTATTTAGTAGTGGAGATCCTTGATCTCCATATTATTTTGCTAATATATTTCCTTAGGATAGCCAGTTGGGCATCCAGTTGTATAGTTTCCAAATTGTTGCATAATAAAATAAACCCTCATCTGTTGCACCAATTTTCCCTTTGGGGTTTTTCTAGGGACGTTAGTCCAAGAATTAGTGTGTCAATTTTTATGTGTGTGCATCTATTTCTCAGTTCTTGGTTTTATTTTCTGCATCATATTCTATGGTGAAGATTGCAATTGTGAATTATTCATTAATTGTCATAAACAGTGAAATTTCTAATAGTTAGGAGAATAATATCTAGTAATTCAATCAAGGAATTTCCACATGGTAGTAGAGAAATTTTGATCAGATCAGAGGCTCAAATGCGAAAGATTAGTAGATCATGAATTTACAGAGGGAGATCTGAAGCACAAAATTTAGATCTGCACAGGCCAACTAAGCAGTGCAAATTGTTGGGCAGGAAAATCGATTTCCAGAAGCAGTGCAGAAAAAATTTGATTTGTCTAGAGTAGAATTCTAGCAGGCAGTGTGGTTGTGGGAAAGAAGTTCCGGAGTGCAGATTAATTGATTCGTTGAGCATATCTAGGCGTAAAATTTTTTCAGCGAGGGTTACAGTGGCAGATCTATGCAGGGCAAGAAGAGAAAAGAACAAACGAGATTTACAATAAAAACTGGTTGAAGCAAGCAAATTAATTTGCTAGTGCAAGTTTTAAAGAATATCCATTTCAAGCTGCAAAATTTGCAGTTTGTGTGCTAGTTCCTTGAGAAAGACATCTAGAAAGTAGAGAAAGTAGTAATTGAAGGAAATACATTAGCTGGAGAAGGATTTCTGGAGGCAAATATGTGCATTCTTAAGGGAGTGCAAGTAGAATAAAGAAGGTTGAGCATGGAAGGAGAAGGAGATTTCTAGTTTTAGTCTCCAGTTTATTTGAGTATTACAAATTTTTGTAGCTTTCTAGAGATGGTAGTATGATATTGTCATAAGAGGTCATGTGAGCTAGCCAAAATGCAGATTTGGGTAGTAGATCATCTTGAGTTGCTAGAGACAGGTGCCAGAGGAATTTCGATTTGTCTAGTGTGAGTTGCAAAGTGAAGAAGGGTCCCAACCAGAGACAATACTCGAAAGGAGATATAGCAACACTAGATCTAGGAGGAGGAGTATGAGACTTTGGTGTGCTAGATCAAGAATGGTCTTAGGAAGGAGAAACAAGGAGGTATAGATCTATCCTAGAAGGTTTGATCAGCAGAAAAGATCCAATTGTTGTACATTCTTCACATAGAGTAGTACATTTTCTATGGGGGCCTACAATATTTGAGAAGCAGGAGATTAGTGTTAGTAGGATGTAGTTAGATATATAGTGGTTGAGCTAGTTGCAGTAAATAATCGAGAGACGATTACAGAACTAGTTACAATGACTCAAGAAATGCGAATTGGCTAGTTGTAGTAAGCAAGGCACAATTCCATCTAGAGAGGTTTCCATTTTTTTGAAAAAGGAAAGGAGGCCGAGGTGTTTCCAGCAGATGAAGTTAAAGGAGGAAATACGTATTGGTCAGTTGTAGAGAGAAAGACATAGTTCTAGCCAAAGACAATTTTCCATTCCATGTTGCAGAGGCTATAGATTATGTACCATTGTCGAGAGGTTATCTGGAGGAAGAGCGAGTAGTTTCAGTAAGAAACAAGAGGCAGAGTGACTACCGGAAAGGGTTTCCAAAGATAATATTGATTTTCCCAAAACAAAACTATGTAGTATAGTTCGACATGCAGGAAGGAGTGTGAGTTGTAGAGGAGAGGATTTGTTGGAAGGAAAGAAGATTTCCCAATTCTGTTTCAGAGGGAGATCAGGTGATATCAGACTCACTATTGCAATATTTGCAGCAGTAGTGCAATAGAGTAGTGGCATCAACAATGTGAGTTTCAAGCTGATTCAACTACATGGATAACAATAGGATTAGAGTTGTGCAGTATCTTGGTGGACAATGAGCCAGTTGTATCACATATGTCAGGCACTAGCAATGCGAGTTAGTCCAACTATAGGATGTTCTCACAAAGTTACTCAGGTTATAGATGGGTATAGTGCAGAACACCTTCCTCGCTAAGAGAGAATGTTAGTTTATGGTAGCATTAGACAAGTGTTCTAGTCTCAGATAATGCTAAGAGGCTAAGGAACACTACATCTCCAAAACGCAAAATGGGTTTCACGAGATAAGCCTAGGAAACACCTTAATTAAATTAATTTTCCATAATTAAAATATTTCCTAAGTCTAACTTGTTGAAATATGTAACTAGATTCGGTCTTCATAGTGGCATATGTAATTGTGATTTTATGTATTTAATGAAAAGAGAAAAATAAATTTATTATTTGGGTTCTTGAGGCATGGGTTTCATGCTTATGGGAAATTTATTTTTTTCAAGCACCCATTGAGTTCTTCTAAGTTTATCATAAAGTCAATCGAGTCATTGTCATGTATTTAAGACCAATTTGGGCATGTTACATATTGTAAAGCAAAAATTATTAAGTCAAAAGACCTCCAAGACCTCGCCATGGAACAAAGATCAACTCGACCTACTTGAAGGGACAAAAAGGCCTCAAGATAGAAATACGTACCCCTCACAAGCCTATAAATAAGAAGGAATTCAACCTCATTTGCACACTCATTTAAGCAAGTTTGATATCTTCAAGATAGACGTTAGAAAAGGACGAAGAAGAATAAGAATATCAAGATCAAATTTTTTTTGCCTCTCTCTCTCTCTCTCTTTCGTTAGGTGATCAAGAGCTCAGAACTAAGTGTCATAAAATGGTCAAAAATTAAAGTGATAAGAACTAGTTTGAACATAAATGACTGGATAGAGCTCGTCTTCCTGATTCCAGCGTCGCAAACAGTTTAAAAACGGTCGCCGTATGAGAAAGTTATGCTAGAAAGAAGAAATGCCCAATAACATTGAATTTTGAATTTTTTTTCAAAAAAAAAAAAAAAAAATATTCCACAGAATATTCTTTGAATTTTTTTTTTGGGCAGGCCAATCAGAAGTTGCCACGTGGCATGCTCAAGGCCGCCATGTGGCATAGTGACGTCAATGGATTTCGATGGCATATGTGTCAAAATATATGGGTGGCAGAGAGGTTCGAACCTGCAACCTCCGGGTAAAAAGGGCCGCGTCTTACCTATGAGCCATATGGTTGATACTTGTTTGGAGAGCGGCGGAAACTCTATATGAGTTTTAAATGTTAATGGGCTGGGCCCGAGGGGGGCCAGCCCCCATGCATACGTGACCTCTCGCCCGAAACCGTGGGCCTTACCATAACCGCCGACGCCATAAACAATGGTCACCGCTTAAGAGTTGGCGTTCACATGCAAGAAATCTGGAGTTAACATACAGTTCCGTTTAACGTTAATTCAATGGTTCGGTACTAACTCCGAGTTTAAACCGCCGATTGTTCACATGGTATTTTATATAACCGTAGTTCCAGCAAACCATTACGGTTAGTCTGGTGGGAATTTTGGCGGGTCGCCAAATTTGGGCAGTCCCGCCATAATTGGCAGAGCTAACTAAACTTCCACTACAGTTAGCTGGAGTGATTCTAGGCCAAACTGGTGGAAATCTTCAATGAGCCATAACTTTGGCTAGGAAAGTCCTTTTTGTACGATTTTTTTTTTTTTTTTGATTTTGAGTATTCAGATGATGTTGAAGCCATTGGAATAGGTTAGAGAGCAATCAAAGGTTGTTTGCAGGTGTATTTGCTCCATGGAAGTTCTAGGAGCCACTAGGGCCCAGCATTGTGAGAGCTGTATTGGGTTGCAGGTACCCATTGGAGGTGAACCAATAGTCAATCCTAAAGGATTTGAGTGTTATGAATCCATTTTTATAGTCTATTTCGCCTATAGAGGTTTTTATTTAGTTGTACAATCATTTTGATCTTTTAATAAAATCAAAGAAATGCCCATCTGAGAGCCTTGGACCCGACAGATGTAGCCCAGGAGGGGTGAACTACGTTATCAACTTATTTTGAATATGTGTTTGAGTTATTTTCTTGAACAAATCTGTTTTAGTATGTTAAACAGAGAAATGAATTAATTCTACTACACATAAAAGGGTCATAAACAGTTGAAAAACTCATTTGTTTCTAACTGCAAGACATGTACATCAATTAAACTTGTATGTTTACTGAATTGAATACCTTGCTAAGCATTTACAAGTAGTTTCAAATTCAGATCATTAGGGTTTCTACAATTTCTAGGCTAAACGAAACTTCGAAGCTGCAAGGTCGAAGTTGTGAAGCATCAAGGTTGAAGTTGTGAAGCTGCCTCTAGATCAAAGTTGTGAAGATGTTAGGTCGAAGTTGCTAAATTTGCATCAAGGTTGAAGTTGTGAAGTTGCTAGGTCAAAGTTGTTGAAGCTGCTAGGCCGAAGTTGCAGAAATTATTGTTGGGGTCGAAGTTGTTGGAGAAGTTGTTGGAAGGTCGAAGTTTGTTCTTGGAAGATGTGTAAGGAAATCTCATCAAGAAGGAAGGATGACTTGGTCTTGGAGGGTCTTGGTCAAAGGTCATAGGCCTTGGAATTCGTCAATTGAAGTTCTATAAGAAGAGAAGGATTCTGGTGGGTTTTCCTCTTAGTTGGAGAGGCTTTGGCCCTAGCTGATCGCCTACATCTTGTGTCATATTGTCTCATTTTTCTTTATGATTTGATAGTTGTTTGATGTTAGAGAACACCAATAATAATAAGAAAAGAATAAGTAAATAAAGTAAAGTAAAAATACATCACTATCAGTTATCAAAGTAAGATAAATCACCTACACTTGTTGCCCCCTAGATTTCTCAACATGGTATTAGAGCTAAGGTGCCTTCATCAAGGAAGGGCAACACGAAGAAGGATACTCTAGGGCCAAAGTATAAAGAGATCATCATGGAAACATCAAGAGCATCAATCATAACGAAGGACTAACCCTCTTATCATATTGAAAGGATTAAGATCATCAAAGAAGACCTCAAAAACCGAGCTCATCCAAAGAATGGTTCCACACTTGAAGCATTCTTAGGAATCTCACAATCATTATCACAAGGAAGGAAGAGCGAAGCACTTTTGGGTCTATTTTTCTAAGCTATATTCTCCACACATGTGAAGTATTCATCCTTCTGCAACATCAAATATTGAATTGCAACCACCATCAAGGATCAAGTTATGTGCCAAGAAAAGTCTCCTTTGCAAGCCGAAATAACAAGAAAATTAAGTGAAATCAAGTGAAGTAGAAAGGAGAAAAATTTGTCCATCTTCTAGCTAGACATGTTAATTAGGGTTATTACAGAAAAGGTCGAAATTGCAGAACTTCTACGTCAAGCTGAAATTCTAAAGGGCTGAAATTTGAGGTCAAGAAATAAGTGTAACTAGTATTGTCTTGAAGGAAGAAAAGCATGAAAAAGTGTTGTCGTCATCATCAAGGAATCAATGTGATCTCCCTTTGAGCCAATGATCAATTTTGAAGAAAGAAATCTTCACCAAGAAGACATATTCTATTATCTACGCCATCATCAAAATCAAGAAGGCATCAAGTTGAATATTTCATCATCTAGGAGTATCTTCACTTGACAAGTAAGTATTTTTATATCTATATTTGAATATGTCAAAATGACTTCATATTTCAAGGAGAGCAACAAATTGGTTTAGTTGTCAAACTTTATTGCATGGAAGAAGAGGATGAATCCTCATAGAAAATGAAGTCATTGGTCATGTTAAGACTTTAATTGTTGAACCACCAAAACAAGAAGTTCAAGCTCTACAAGATGAATATATCAAAAGAAGTAGTCTCATTGTTGGGTGTGCGTTAAATTCTTTCCACAACTAGCCCCACACACAAAGTCAAGGAGTTAGAGGGGGGGGCGACAAGCCCACTCTTTGTTGCACCAGGCGTAGCGGGGGGGTGGTGGTCATAGGGGAGGCGACAACCCCCCCTGTCAAGGGGTTTAAGTGGAGCGATAGCCCCCCTCTACGGGGTCTAGGGAAACACCCTGGGAAAATTTATTTTGGAGCCTATATTAGGTGGGTGGACCTACCTATGGTTTTGTGCATGGATTTCACACATGGTTTTAGGCATGATGGTTTTCTGCCCATAGTATTTTGTAGATCCGTTCAAGGGAACTACAGTTATGTTCTAATCCAAGGTTAATGGATTGGAGTTTATGGATGCTTCAACATGTATATATATGTATTGTAATATTAAAAGGAATGTAATGAAAAATCAATCTGGTAGTCCTAGTTTTGGGATCCATGGGAAAATATCTGTGTATATATGTTTTATGTTTTATGTTATTGCCATTATTTATTTTTTGTTTTTTAAGAATTAGTTTGTAGGTAATTTATGTACAAGATTAAAACCTGCACTCATACTTTATGAGGGTGTCAAAACTAAGATACCAACTCCAAGAGTTGGGAGAAATAATGTTAGACAGGGAAATGGCTACCATAGTTCTCATTGCACTACCAGAGGAATGGGGCAACTTCACATCAAGCATCTATGGGGAAAAAGAATCTAATCCATTTGATGAACTATGGTCATTGTGAAAAATAGAAGAAACTAGGTTGAAGGGAAAAATCAATGTAGGATTAAGTGAGAAACTCAAGCATTTGTTACCATGGATAGAATAAAAGGGAAGTTTGGTAAGCTTGGTCCTCAAAAAAAGAAGAAAAACATATCAAATGTTCAATGCCATGTTGTCATGAATATGGGCACTACAAGAGAGATTATCCAAAGCTCAAGAAGGACAACAATAAAAGAGGAAGGGAAGAATCCCATACCACTGAAGAAGTGGAAGAAGATGAAAAGAAGAAATCCAAGCAGGAGGAAGTAAAATATCTCTACTATGATTGAGACAGTCTTCCTCACCTAGTTCTTTTAAATTTTTTGTTGTCGTAAAGTATAAATATCATGGTAGGAATCATTAGAATCACGATAGGATGAATCATTTTAGGAGATGGAATCATAGAAGCATACGATTGAAAGCAAGGGCTCATGACATCATCATAAAGAAGCATGAAAGATAGTTGAAATAGAAGTCTATGACTATCACCTATAGAAGGATACAGCTCTTGGTAACCTCATTAGAAGCATAAGTGTTACTTATGGGAAAAAGAAAGTCATCTAGTATAGAGCTCATCATATATCATTCAAAAAGGAGCATTTGCAGGATGAGAATGATCAAGATCCTCCATTGGTACCTTCATCAGAAGGTTCACTTACTGGAAGAAGCAAGTGTCTCGTCGATAATTCCACCTTGTATGGGATTCATGGAATGATGGTATGATGTCAAAAGAAGTGAAGCAGGTCAAGGTGATTGAATTTATTTCAATCAAGGAAGTTGTTAAAAGAAGTCTAGCTGATAAAAAGGAAGAGATGAGGTATGTATGCTTGTATTTAATAAAATAGAGTCATGTCATATAGTTGCAAATAGCATGGATAAATGTTCCACCTCATGAGCATGATCAAGAGAAAGGGGAGGCTTGGTGAAGTCCTTGGTTAAGAGGGAGCTTGGGTACATTCCTTTTATAGGAATGGGTGCAATCCTTCATTGGAATGGGTATATCCTTCCTTGTTGAGAGGGAGAGGTAGACACATCATTCTTGTCTTTACTTGGGAAGAAAGAATGTAGGATTCAGTAAGCATCTGGAATTTGATACTCTTTTAGGATGTGGTAGGGAATCTAATATAAGAGTGATGTAGGAGCATCTTGACTTGGCCAGCAATGTGATTGATTGTTCACATGTTGTGGCTACAAGAGTTGAATTTCATGACTTGAGTGGTCAAAAAGTCAGTTTTAGTAGAGAGGGTTGGATCTCTCGAAGATGAGTTTTACTTCATTATTGTAATAGTTAGGAAGTTGTATTATTTTAGAATAAGGCTAAGTTGTTAGCATAGGTGTGTAATAGAGCTTAAAGATAGAGATTTGATTATTAGATTGATCAAAATAGAGATCGAGTTGTTAGTGTAGTTAGAATAGAGTTTGACACATAAAAGAAAGAAAATGTAATGGAAAAAGATTAGCCAAGCTGAGATGATTGAGGTTTGAGTGAGAGGTGAGAGTTTGAGTGTTAGAGAGGGTTTAAGATTGAGACATAGGTCAATGTATTGTTGTAATTGAGCTGAGAGGGCCAAGACTCTGTAATAGATATTATATTAATGAAATTGATTTAGCATGTATTTGTATTATTCCTGGTGTGGACTCTCGTTTACTCTGTGTATCCACGTTCAGACAGTTAACCAAGTATTTCCTTTATTTTCACTCCTTAAACGAAAATCATAGTGTTTAACGTATTTTCTCATAGATCGTGATTATTTTGTGTTAAGGTTTAATCTTGCGATTAAATGCTAAAACCATTGATTAAGCGCTTCACTTAAGTATTGAGTTAATGCACGTGGTTATATCCAAAAGGAGGGTTTTAAACAGTGAAAGTGGTTATCGAGCAGACAAAGAGTTGTAAATGGTATTTCGAGGGAGTCACCTGATTCCACTAACCAAGTGACACGTAGCACTCAGGTGGAGAGAGAAAACCGCCTTATCAGGGGAGTATTCTTCGTGCAAGTGGTTCACCCGATATCCTTGTGAACTGTTGGATCTAGTGTGCGGTTGATCGACGATGGAGGATCAATGGACTGTTTTGTTGATCGGGTTAAGTTAGGACTGTTGGATCTGGAGAGAAGAAATCTATGGCGCAAAGTGATCCCAATGGGTTTTGGCAATCGGGTTGAGTGTTGACCGTTGGATCTAATAGAGAAGAGATCAACGATGCAGATTGAAGCGTTGTTTATAAAGCGAAAGTCAACGTGGGATCAAAGTTTTAAGTGTAAAGTGGGGACCCTTAGTGTAAAGCAAGCCACGAATAGAATCCACTGAAAGCACCCGATTGGTTCTAAAGTAACCAATATTCTATTTTGAAGACTTCACCTTGTTTTTACCAACCTCTTGCGTCATTTGGTATTAGAGCACAAAGATTAAGGTTGATTGCAGTAAACATGCCACTAAGGGGAGGAGCTAGCATTGATTGAGGAAGACCTGAAGCAAATGCAGTTCTATTGGAAGAGGTCTGGAGTCTGTGTACGAGAATGGAAACAATTGAGACTGCTTAGAGAAGAACACCTGATGAAGGAGCTGACAGTGCTAAAGAAGAATCCTCTGAGGAAGAAGAAGAGGAGGAAAATGAAACTACCAGAGTTATCAAGATGTTAGCAAAAGTAAGAGGAAAACCAAAGGTGGAAATTCCTACGTATGAAGGGAGTCTCAATGCATAAGAGCTAATGGATTGGATCAGTTCATTGGACAAATATTTTGACTATGAAGAGGAAGCTGACGACAAAAAGAAGGTGAAATTTGCAGCTACCAGATTAAAGGGTCATGCAGCTATTTGGTGGGATGAACTATAGACATCTAGAACGAGAAAAGGAAAGTCCAAGATCAAGCAATGGGATAAAATGGTGAGTAAAATGAAAGCTAAATTTATGCCTAAAGATTATCAGTTAAATATTTTCAAACAATTGCAGAATTTAAGGCAAAAAGGAATGTCTGTTAAAGAATATACAAAAGAGTTTTATAGATTGAGTATTAGAGCAGGACATGCAGAGGATGACATGGAGAAGGTAGCCAAATATATCAATGGCGTAAGGTATGACATCCAGGATGAGATCAACTTGTTGAGTCTGAAGACTATTAAAGATGCCTATCAAGAAGGTTTGAAGGCAGAAGAGAAGATGTTGAGAAAACAGAATCAGAGGAATAAAGGAAGAATTTCAGTAAGAGGTAGAGGAACTACCAGACCAAGGGGTCAACAACACCAACATGGAGTAGGAAGTTCAAGTAGTAGACCACAATGAATGGGAGATTTTAATAGAGGAATATTTGCACCTAGAGGAAGAGGCCGAGGAAGAGATACTCGGTGTTACATATGTGGAGAATGGGGACATGGATCATGGGAATGTCCTCATAATAAAACAAAAAGTTAGAGGAATGTGAATTTGGTTGAGGCAAAGGAAGAAAAACCTCAAATTGCAGACAAGGAAGAATCATCTGAAGTAGGAGAGACCATGTTGTTGAAAAGGGCATTTTTTAAGGTAGAGAAAGAGATTGGAGAACTAGCTCAGAGGAAGAGTTTATTCAGAACTACATGAAAATCTGAAGGTAAACGTTGTAAAGTGATAATTGGCAGTGGAAGCACTGATAACCTTGTTCCTACAGAGATGGTGGACAAGCTAGGATTGGTGAAGACATTACACCCTGCTCCTTACAAAGTGTCATGGTTGCAGAAAGGACATCAAATCATTGCGACATAACAATGTAAGGTAGAGATACAGATTGGTACTTACAAAGATGTGATATTATGTGATGTAATTCCAATGGATGTATGCCATGTATTGCTGGGAAGACCTTGGCAATTTGATCAGAGAACTATTCATGATGGGAGGAGAAATACTTATACTCTGGATAAGGATGGAAATAAACATACACTGTTGCCATTGAAGGATGAAGCTGACAAGGGAGCACCTGGAAATAGTGTTATGCTGATGAGTGGAAAGGAGCTATTGCAAGAGGTTGAAAAAGGTGAAGAAATGCATTTTTCTGTCATAGGGAGACCTAAGGTAATTTTGACTTCCACAAGCTTAGATGATTTACTTGAAGAAATCAAAACTTTGTTGAATGATTTTGCTGATATTATTGTGGATGAGTTGCCAAATGCATTGCCACCAATCATGAGTATTAGTCATCATATTGATCTAATACCAGGAGCAAGTTTTCCAAACAAAGCAGCATATAGATTAACTCCTCAAGAGAATGCAGAAGTTGGAAGACAAGTGCAAGAATTGATGGATAAGGTACTAATCAGAGAGAGTCTTAGTCCATGTGTTGTACCAACAGTACTAAGTCCAAAGAAAGGAGGTGAATAAAGAATGTGCACAGATTCTAAAGCCATAAACAAGATCACAATTAGGTATAGATTTCCTTTACCACGCATGGATGATTTGATGGATTGTTTGAGTGGATCAAATTTATTTACTAAAATAGATCTGAAGAGTGGATATCATCAAATAAGAATTAGAGAAGGAGATGAATGGAAGACTGCATTTAAAACAAATAGTGGGTTGTATGAGTGGTTAGTGATGCCTTTGGACTCACTAATGCACCTAGCACATTCATGAGATTGATGAATGATGTCTTGAAGGATTATGCAGGCAAGTTTGTTATTGTTTATCTTGATGATATTCTATTCTTTAGTAGAAGTAAAGAAGAACATCTAGAGCATCTTAAGTCGGTTTTAAGAACTCCGTAGAAAGAGAAACTACTGATAAATCTGAAGAAATGTAGTTTCAGGAAGGAAGAAATTTACTTGGGATTTGTAGTTTCTAAAGAAGGATTGAAAATGGATCCAGAGAAAGTCCAAGCAGTTTGGAACTGGCCTATTCCAAGGAATATATTTGAGGTAGGAAGCTTTCATGGTTTTGTAAGTTTTTATAGGAAATTTATCAGAGGTTTTAGTCAGATTTGTGCACCAATGCTTGAAACAATCAAGGAGAATAATCAACCATTCAAGTGGACAGAAGAAGCAGATAGGAATTTTAAGTTGCTGAAGAGGAAAATCATCGAGAAACCAGTTTTGGCTTTACCTGATTTTGAAAAGGTATTTCAAGTTGAAATAGATGCTAGTGGAGTTGTAATTGGAGTAGTTTTGAGTCAGGAATAGAGACTGATAGCACACTTTAGTGAGACACAAAATAAAACTAAGAAAAATTATTCTTCTTATGATAAAGAATTTTATGATATTGTATACACCTTAAAGAAATGGAGACATTATTTTCTACCAAAGGAGTTTATATTGTATTCTAACAATCATGCATTGCAGTTCATAAATAACCTGCCAAAATTGAACCAAAAACATGCCAAGTCGGTAGAGTTTTTGTAGAGCTTTAATTTTGTGATAAAGCACACAAGTGGTAAGTTGAACGAAGTTGCTGATGCTTTAAGCAGGGTAAGTTTTATTGTGCAAGAATTCAAAGTTGGTGTTGTAGGATTTGAAGAAATGGTTGAAATGTATAAAGATGATGCAGATTTCAAAGATATCTATATAACAGTTCAAAATCCAATAGTTCATAACAGAAGTCAATGGTTAGATTATCTTATCCAAGGAGGTTTATTGTTTAAAGGTAACAAGTTGTGCATTCCCAAATGTTCTATGAGGGAAAACATAATAAAGGAGAAACATAGTGGAGGATTATCTGATCACTTTGGACAAGACAAAACCTTTTCTCAGGTAAATGCTTTTTACTATTGCCCAAAGATGCTGACTGATGTTAAGATATTTGTTGAGAAGTGCAGGATATGTCAGCATGCTAAAGGGAGAAGCCAGAATACAGGATTGTACTAGCCATTTCCAATATTAAACTGACCATGGGATGCAATTAGCATGCATTTTGTTTTGGGGTTACCTAAAACTCAAAGGGGGAATGATTCTATTTATGTTGTGGTAGATAGATTTTGTAAGATGGCATATTTCATTGCATGTAAGAAGACTAGTGATGCAACACATATTGCTAATCTATTTTTTTCAGAAATTGTAAGATTACATGGATTGCCTATAAATGTTGTGTCTAATAGAGATACAAAGTTTGTAGGGCATTTTTGGAGAACTCTTTGGAAGAAACTAGGAGCTAACCTTAGTTTCAATTCAACATACCATCCGCAAACAGATGGACAAACTGAAGTAGTAAACAAAAGCTTAGGGAACATATTGAGAAGTTTAGTGTATCAAAGTCCTAAACAGTGGGATTTATCCCTAGCTCAGGCTGAGTTTGCTTATAATGACACTCCAAACTGAAGTATTGGAATGAGTCCATTTGAGATTGTTTTTGGGATGAATCCAAGAGGTGTGTAGGAGCTTAGAGATTTGGGTAAATAGGAGATCAGAAGTGAAAAAGCTGAAGAGTTTGAAAAACAGATGCAAAGACTACAAGAAGATGTCAAAGGCAGATTGCAGGAAAGTAGTGGCAAATACAAACAGAAAGCAGATATGAAAAGAAGAGAGAAATAATTCCAAGTGGAAGATTTAGTGATGGCGTATTTGAGAAAATAAAGGTTTCCTGCTAAGACTTACAATAAACTAAAAATGAAAAAGATAGGACCATGTAGAATTATAATAAAGTTTTCAAGTAATGCTTATGAAATTGAATTGCCAGAAGGGATTGGGATATCACCTATCTTCAATGTTGCAGATTTGTATCCATACAAAGAGACAAAGGCATAGCTACAAGAGGAGACTACAGAAGAGGAAGTTCAAAATTTGAACTGGGAAGAACAAATGCCAAAGACAGTTAAGAAAGAGGTGGAAGCCATTTTGGAGAAAAGAGTAACCAAAAGAACCAGAGGACAGGTTTATTTTCAATATCTAGTCAAATGGAAAGGAAAGCCAGTGGAGGATGCTAGTTGGTTGACAACAACAGAGTTGCAGAAGTATGGCTTAAACCCTGAAAGTCTAAGGGACGATTCTTTTCGTCCCAGGGAGTCTGATGCATGAGCTTCTGGACTTAGCCAACAATGTGATTGATTGTTCACATGTTGTGGATAAAAGAGTTGAATTTCATGACCTGAGTGGTCAAAAAATTAGTTTTAGTAGAGAGGGTTGGATCTCTCGAAGATGAGTTTTACGTCATTATTTGTAATAGTTAGGAAGTTGTCTTATTTTAGACTAAGGCTAAGTTGTTAACATAGGTGTGTAATAGAGCTTAAAGATAGAGATTTGATTGTTAGATTGATCAAAATAGAGATCGAGTTGTTAGTGCAGTTATAATAGAGTTTAATGGAAAAAGATTAGCCGAGCTAAGATGATTGAGGTTTGAGTGAGAGGCGAGAGTTTGAGTGTTAGAGATGGTTTAAGGTTGAGACAGAGGTCAATATATTGATGTAATTGAGCCGACAGGGCCAAGACTATAACAGATATTATATTAATGAAATTGATTCAACGTGTATTTGTAGTATTCCCGGTGTGGACTTTTGTTTACTCTGTGTATCTGCGTTTAGACAATTAACTGGGTATTTCCTTTATTTTCACACCTTAAATGAAAATCTCAATGTTTAACTTATTTTCTCATAAATCGTGGTTATTTTGTGTTAAGGTTTAATCTTGAGATTAAATGCTAAAACCATTGATTAAGCACTTCACTTAAGTATTGAGTTAATGCACGTGGTTATATTCGAAAGGCGGATTTTAAACAGTGAAAGTGGTTATCATGTGGACAAAGAGCTGGAAATGGTATTTTGGGGGAGTCACCCGATTCCACTAACCAAGTGACACATAACACTTGGGTGGAGAGAGAAAACCGACTTATCGGGTGAGTATTCTCTGTGCAAGTGGTTCAACCGATATCCTTGTGAACCATTAGATCTAGCGTGTGGTTGATCGACAGTGTAGGATCAACAGATTGTTTTGTTGATCGGGTTGAGTTAGGATCGTTGGATCTGGAGAGAAGAAATCTACGACGCAGAGTGATCTTGATGGGTTTTGGTGATTGAGTTGAGTGTTGACTGTTGGATCTAATAGAGAAGAGATCAACGGTGTGGATTGAAGCGCTGTTTATAAAGCGAAAGACAATGTGGGACCGAAGTTTTAAGTGTAATGTGGGGACCCTGAGTGTAAAGCAAGCCATGAATAGAATCCACTGAAAGCACCCGATTGGTTCTAAAGTAACCAATATTCTATTTTGAAGACTTCACCTTGTTTTTACCAACCTCCTGCGTCAAAGAGTAGTCATTGAGGATCAATATTCTTTGAGGATTGGGAATCCAAGATAAGAATATTCCTAGTGGAACATACTCTGAGAGAACCCGGGTGGGGTATGTTCCGAGAGAGACAATGATGAGGGTGTCTATAAATCATTGATCTCACTAGAATTATGATATGATTTTGTGGAAATATAAAGCTATTAGTCAAGGCCTTGCTATGTGAAAATGGTTGATGATATGATGTTATATCGATGGCTTACCAATCTGACTCTTCTTATGATAATTATTTAGATTGAGAATGTCCAAGTACCTTGTATGGATTATGAATACCTCCCTAGTTGAGAGGGAGTGTTGAAATATGTAACTAGGTTCGGTCTTCATTATGGCATATGTAATCGTGATTTTATGTATTTAATGAAAAGAGAAAAATAAAGTTATTATTTGTGTTCTTGAGGCATGGGTTTCATGCTCAAAGGAAATTTATTTTTTTAGGTTAAGCACCCATTGAGTGCTTCTAGGTTTGTCATAAAGTCGATTGAATCATTGTTATGTATTGAATACCCATTTGGGCATGTTACATATTGTAAACAAAAATTGATTGAGTCACAATAGAGTCAAAAGACCTCCTAGACCTCGTCATTGCACAAAGATCAAGTCGGCCTACATGAAGGGACAAGTTGGCCTTGTTAGCCCTGAGGTGCTGATCCAAATAGATCCAAAACACTCTCTAAGTCTTCGAAATCTTCTTAAAATCATTCAAAAGATCAAAACTGTCGCATAAGGGGAACCTTCAAATAGGCGGAAAAACACTATTGGGAGGCAAAAACACAAGAAAACAATGAAATAAGGCTTGGCGGAGGCTTACAGCAACTTGGCACAGTAGCTGTCAGATTTGGCCGATCAATGATCCAGATCTGATCAGTGAATCACAATCGAAAAACAACAATAGAGCGCTCACCAAACGGCCTGGGGTTATCACGATATGCGATTGCGATCAATCGCATCGCGATATTGCAATAGGAGAAACACAATGGAGCGAGGCTTATACCTATATATATGTGTGATGTGATTAGTCAGACTCGAAAACATTATAAACCATATTCAATATGATTTGAGTTCCGGGAAACAACAATTTCCTTTGTATTTGCATATTTTGTTTATCAAACGAAATACAAAGGATAAGTGCCGATGCAATAAACCGGACCCAAAAGGGTTCCGTAATGCTATTGTATGTCATTTCAAATATGCCCAAGGCCATTTTTACGGGATTTTTAGTGTTTTAATGTATTTCTAAAATAAAAAGGGATAGGCCATTTGCGACATGCGATAACAACTCACAGGTAGACCCAATAGGAGAATAGGCCAGTTTTGAGGACATTTGAAGTCTGGGTGAACTGTGTTTTTGGCGGATTTTCACAGTTTGAATGCATTTCTTTGTATTAACAAAAAGCGGCCATTTCAGGGATTTCAAAGGCCCAATGCACTCATTTCTTGCAAAATAGGTGGCCACCTCCCCTTAAGGTGTTATGCAATGATTATTTAATGCTAGAAGAGGGATTTGAGTGGACAAAGGCTGAGAGACAGAAAGCCAAAAAAGGGAAAAAGCCACAACATGATGCAGCCAAACCAATAGAATTGATCATGGAGCATCGTTGGCATGAGAGAGCTACCAGACAGCATGATGAAATTACCAAAATTTGGTTACTATGTTTGTTAGAAGACAGAGGGGATAGATTAAGACATCTCGAGCCTTAGAGGGTTCAAGAGCATTGTAAAAAGCCTATAAATGGCTGAAAGTTCAAGGTATTAGGGGTTCAACTTTCAGAGACCGTGGATACTCTATTCCTCCCAGCGTCTCATCTTCGTTCTAGTAATACAAGCTTATTTTGCTATTATATGTCTAATCACCATCTTTTCCTCTATTCTAAGCTTGCACTTGAATGGGTTATTCATGTTTTCTTCTTTATCGAATGCCAGATAACTGTCATCTTATCTCTGCATTGATAAATTAGATTTGTAAGCTTCATTTTCTTTATGTAACTATCCATTCATATGTGTTTATATATGTATCTGCTATTACAGTCAGGATTCTCCATCTATTCATTGAATCTATAAACTATTGAGCATTAGTGGTTGAAAGCCTTATCACGCTGAGGGTGTTCATACTTGAATATAGAGTTGAAACAATCATCTGACTTGATCCAAACCCCAATCCATTCCAATAGTTCAGAGAATGATATTGAAGATTTATATGTTTCCAGGCATCTTCGAGCTATAACCTAGGAGAGTTTCTTGGAGTGCTAACATAATTGGCGCCATTTATAGGGAGAGGAGACTGAAGCTCAACTTCCCTGGGGGACGACACAGATCCAACTTTGATGATAGACAAATTCTGGACACTTTTTCGGTTGTAATCATCTATTTGGTGACTCTATTGTAGGACAAACTTCTTGGTGACTCCACTCTATAGTGTTGGCTCAGTTGTTGAGGCATACTAGGAGAAATCCTTAAAAGACACTAGCTGACCCAGTACCTGACCCTAAAAAAATCATCAAAGAGATAAAGCCATTGCAAAAAGGAGCATCAGGTTTAGGTAGTTCTAAACAATATTCTATATCTCTTCAAGAAAATTCTATAATAGAACAAATACATGTTGAGAGTATAACATCTAATATTAGCAGTGAAGAAAAAATATCAGAGATTCATAGAGCTCCTTATTCTCTAGGCTCTTCTTTCATTGTAAGCCCAAAGGAAGCCTCTCCTCCTATCCATCATACTCCTTTAGTCTTAACAGTCACTCCTCAACCCTCTATCATTCAGACTTCCAGTACCCTTATAGCCACCACAGCTATGGTAGGACCACAAACACCTACCAAAATGGAAAGAATCATAGCTGCTAGGTATGGACCTCTGTTATTGCCCACTCCTTTGAATGCCATGCATAGTGGAGAATATCAGAAGTATAGGCCTAAGTTCACGGGGACTGAAGGTGTAACAGCTGAGGAACATCTTGAATCATTCTATAGCTATGTTGATAACCTGGACATTAGTGGAGATGATGTATGGATGAGAGTCTTTGTCCAAAGTCTAGATGGAGAGGCTAGAAAATGGTTCAGAGAATCGACCCCAAGGTCTATAGCAGATATTGAGGCTTTAGATGATGCATTCCTAAAGCATTGGGGGGATAAGAAGGATCTAC
Organism: Pinus taeda; assembly: GCA_000404065.3. NCBI lineage: Eukaryota > Viridiplantae > Streptophyta > Pinopsida > Pinales > Pinaceae > Pinus > Pinus taeda. Next base: position 203,754 of record APFE030802425.1, read on the forward strand.
TCTACCACACCGAGTTTGGGAACTTAAAGAGGGAAATTGGTGATTTGTTTTCTAATTTTAATAAGAGGTTTAACTGCATGTACAACAAGATACCAGCTGAAGTAAAACCCACCACTACCTCTGCTAAACTGACCAGTTCCAGTGCCTTTGATTTTGACTTTTGTCTACTGTTGAGGGAGAGACGATGTGCTACCTTGGTTGATATGTAGGATGCAGCCTTGGAAGTAGAATCGAACATCATGGTTGCAGAGAAGCTCAAGGGAAATGTTGATAGAAGGAGATAGAGGGGCGAATCTTCATCATCTTCAGATCCCAAGATAGATAAAATGACCAAGATGATAGAGTCATTAGCCTCTAAAATCTCCAAATTAAAGGTTGAGAAACACCCTGGGAAAGGAAGAGTTCTTAATACCTTTGTTCCTAGAAATCCAAATCCATATAGAAGAGCTAATAAGCAGTTGCAGATTCTGCAAAGAAGCAAAGATGCCAATGAAGACCAAAGGGTGAAGACCCCCTTCTAGAATGTAGTCATGGAAGAAGAGCAGTTTGAAGAAGATGATGAGATCCATTGTCTGGAAGACAAAGGCAATGCCTCCTTTTTGATCTTAGTTGCCTATGAAAAGTCATTTTTCAATGACCATATCAGCCAAGGAAACTCTTGTTTAGAGAGTTGTTGTCCCTGTAATACAGCAAGCTAAAAAGCAGAAACGACCGGTAGTTGATCCCATCATTCCCAAAGCTCTAGCTCACGAGGTAAGAGGCCTCGACAAGTATCCTTATCCTTTCAATTTTGAATAATAAATTCAGAAGCTAAGCATACCTATACCTCTGATTGAACTAGTGAAGAATGAGTCCTTAAAGAGATCTATCCTTGAGGCCCTTGAGCCTAAATCCATCCAAGCCTCCACTGACTACGTAAATATGCAAGACGGCAAACCAGTTGTTGTTCTCAGCCCAATGATTGAAAATTGTGATGACAACTCCCCATCATTCTATGTCTCTTTGACTAATCATGACAAAATCCTTCACAACTACCTTCTGGACATAGGAGCCAGCCATAATCTAATGCCCAAGGCTGTCATGGATGAGTTAGGTCTTGACATTACCAAGCCTTATCATGACTTGTTTTCTTTTGACTTCAGAAAAGTGAAATGTTTGGGATTAATCAAAGACCTAGCCATCACCTTGTCTCAGCTGCCTATGAAGAGCATGATGATAGATATTGTGGTAGCAGATGTACCCCCCAAGTTTGGCATGTTACTTCCCAGAGGTTGGATCAAGAGATTAGGTGGAACATTGCAAAATGATCTGTCCTATGCTACTGTCCCAGTTTTTGGAGGTGAGAGTAGGAGATTATACAAAGAAGCTCAGTTGGCTTATATCATCAGTGATGAAAGGAATCCCCCTAATCATCCCATCTTTTCTGTCGACAATAATTTTGGAGCCTGTATTCTTCAGATTGAAGAATCCCAGTTGACCTCCATGCAACTTAGGAAACCGGTTTTCCAGATCATAGAGGAAGAAGGCCCACAAATTTGGGACATGTTCTTTGATGGAGCTTGCTCTAAAGAAGCTGCAGGGGCAGGTGTAGTCCTCGTGTCCCCCACACAAGAATGCATTTATTTATCTTTCAAGTTAACTTTTCAGGTCACAAATAACATAGTAGAGTACAAAGCCTTGATATTGGGCTTAAACGATGCTAAACAAATGGGCATCAAAGGTCTGAAGGTGTTTGGAGTGTAGGTTTTAACCCCGTACAGAAATTACCTGCATACGAATTCTAACTCACAGGAAAAATAAAAATGCGAGAGCATAACACATAAAAAACACATATGCACAGAGATTTTCCCCTGGATCCCAAAACCGGGACTACCAGCTT
>APFE030802425.1:224844-251294 GCA_000404065.3 Pinus taeda
ATAAAGCCACAAAAATAACAATAGAGGGATTCTATGGGGCACAGTAATAACAATATGGGGGCAATAGGGGCACAACAATATTAATAAGGGGTATAACTACAATAGTAATGGGGTAATCACTAGTATTATAGGGGCCCAACATATCTCGTGACCATCTGCTTATGGAGGGCCCCCTAAAGTAGTAAGGTTCTTTTATGTTTTTAAGTGAATTTTCTTATAACATTTCGTAAGTTTATTTTCTGAATGCATCCTATAGAATTTCCTTATCATTTTCCTTTGTTTATTTCTGAGTTAAATAGCAACAGTGTGATTGTATTATTATCTAATTTTTGTTATTGATTCAGGAGCACATGAATTGAGTTTAATGAGTAATGATAACAACAGTGAGAGTTGATATTTATATTAAAATTGTAATTCTTAAAAACAGAGGATTTGATTACAGGTTTTATTTCAAGCAAGAGTGATTTATGATTTTGAGAAAGTGAGAATATATTTTCAATTCATTTTGGATTTTCATGCAATAGTGTGTTAGTATGATAGATGATTTGATTCCTTTAGAGAATTGAGTTTCTTCAAAGCATAATTCAAACATACAAAGAGAGAGAGAGAGAGAGAGAGAGAGAGAGAGAGTGATTTTTTTAGATAAATTTCATTTTACAAGTGTGATATTGATTTATAATTATGATATTTTCATAAGTTGTGTGGATTTCATAATTAGAATTAATTTTCATAAGTGTGAGATTTATTTAATTTTATGCAAAGTTGTGAAAGTTTCTTTTATAGCAGTTCATAAAGAGTGTGATCATTTTATTTCCTAGAAGAAATTGCTCTACTCATGTGCATTCCAAAAACTTAATTTAGAATCTATATTTCAATAACTCAGTTTAATTTAGAGGTGTGAATAATCAAAGTCTTTTATCACATACAGTGCAATTACACTTCATCATCTCACTAGATATGGTCGATAATTTATGCAAATACTTTAAAGTTAATTAAATTACCAAACATTTTGATGCCGTTGCTAGGGAAGAGTAAATAGGAGTATTTTTTTTATAATAAAAAAAAACAAAAATGATATGCATAGGGAAAGAGATTCTAGATGTAGATTTGTAGGTAGAGGTAAAAGTTTAATTCCAACAACATCAATCACCCCACCACGACCTCGTAGTGCCACACCACCCATTCAAACTCATATTCCATCATTTGTAGGCAAACATTAACTTCTTGAGGTACTTAGATCCGAAATCCAACCTAGAGATTCACCAAACTCATCAACCGAAGCAATAATAGAAGAAGAAGATCCTACATCCCCAACACAAGGAGTATTTTTCCTATCTTCAACTAGAGAAAGACTTCTAGGACAAGAGCTAGAGATCCCTAGTGAAGAAGAGGAGGAAGAAACTTATTTTAACTTACCATTGATAGAAGAACCAAAACTAGAAGAGCTAGAAGAAGAACTAGAAAACCCAATTTTGGAACCTTATATTAGTTCTGAAGAATCTACAATGGTTAGAGAAGGGGAAGGGGAGGTACATAACGTTAATGGTGAACAATATAGGATTGGAGGAGGAATACGAGGAAATAGAGGTGGAGGAAGAGGGAGAGGAGAAGTTAGGGGAGATCCAAAACCCTTTGGATTTCTTATCCTCGATGAAGATACAATAGCTACAATGAAAAACATCTCACCCTCAATCCTTCCAAACTTTCATGGATTAAGAAGTGAAGATCCTAAAATATTTCTCTTTGAGTTTGAAGTCTTGTGTAGATCTTATGATTATCTGCTTAACCTCCAAAAGTTAAAATTGTTACCAACAACTCTTAAGGATGCAACATTAAAATGGTTCATGGGCGTAGGAGCACACTCTATAAGAACATGGGACGAAATGAAAACTACATTCTTAGAGAAATATAAGGATTATTATATGCCCCATAATCTTAAGGATGAAGTCCTTAAAATGATGCAGAAAGAAGATGAAAATATTGAAGATTTCAATGAAAGATTTTCTTATAATGTTTAAAGGGCTAAAATGCATGAACTAGATGAAGAAACTTTGAAAGCTCTCTTATTAAAATCCACCAGAGATGAATGGATTGATCTCCTCAATTTGATTGGTAAGGGAGATATTTCTCAATTATCATTTGGAGAAATTTGTGAGTTGTCCATACGCATTTCAAGAGGTAAGGAAAGATCTGGGAAAATTTCAAGAGATCCTCTCATGTCTAGGATTAATAAATCTGCAGCTGGGACTGTAAGTAGGGCTGAATTACGTAAGTTTCTTAACTTTAAAACACGCATTTTGTGAAGTCTTAGAGAGAAAATAGATACCCTTAAAGTTAAAAACAAGCAAAATGCTGAAAACACTGCATTGTCAATCTTTTGTCCCAAATGTAGAAAAAACATGCTATGAGAGACTTCCCTCTTGATTAAGAAAGTGTAGAAACCTATGTTATATGTTCAGAAAATCATGATACAAAATAGTGTCCTTAAATTCCAGGTCTTAAAGTTGTTTATCAAGAGGAAATGATACCAAATCAAATATATCCCCTCTGTTTTATTGCTAAGAGACTATGGCAAAATTCACAACCAAATATAACCCGGGGATGTAACACTCAAGCATTTTCACAACCATCACAAAAAAATTGGACTGCACCCATGCCTTGGAAATGTTGGCCTCAACCTTGGGCACAAGGATGGAAATATCCTTATGGACAATATCTTAAATATCCTCAATATCAACAACCTTGTCCTGTTTTTCCACCACAATATTTTCCTCAACATGTTCAACCAACTCAACCTCAAAATCCAAATCCACAACTTCCATTATCATTTCCTCAAAGACAAAATCAATTTCCTGCTCAACCACTTCCAAATATGAATAACAATAAAAATTCACAACCTATTTACAATATGGAAGGACAAAATTTCCAAACTTACATGATAACTCCACTAGATCTAAACAATGTCCAACTTAGATCTAGTAGAGTATTGGAAAAGAAGTCCCTGACAACTGTTATTCAAGAATCTGAAAAAGAAAATGCCTCTGAAAAAGAGGAGCCTCTCAATGAAAAAGAAAAAATTTGAAACAAGTCACCCCTACACATTTTGATGACATTCCAACTCCTATTATGGAACAACCTTCAGTATCTGTTTCAAAACCACCTTTTCCTGAAATATTAAAAATTGATGAAGAGGTAGAAAAAAAGAATTTATTGCCTGATTATGATATGTTAGATGAGTTGAAGAATGTTTGTATAAAAATTCCTTTGCTACAAGACATTAAATAAATACCAATTTTTTCAAAGACAATTAGGGAGTTGAGTATTAAAAGACCATGAAGAAAGAGAAAAGAAATCAAAAGGATTGAGTTAGTTGGAAAAATTGCAGATATCATGATAGGGAAAACAACAATTTAGAAATACCTTGATCTAGGAAGTCCCATTATGAAAACACGTATCAATGGTATTGGAATTTCAAATACATTGATTGATTTAGGAGCAGCCATAAACATCATGAGTAAACAAATTATGAATCAATTGAAACTTCCTAATCTTCAATATACACCTACATTGTTGCAATTAGTAGATAGATCTGTTATTAAACACGATGGTGTATTAGAAGAAATATTTATATCCTTAGATTCTTGGGAGTATCTTGTTGATTTTATGATTCTAACACCGAAGAGTAATTTAGGAGGACATACATTGATTCTAGGAAGACCATGTTTAGCTACAGTTGATGCATTTATGAGTTGTAGATCTAGTGATATGTTTATTTCTGACGGAAGTTCAACGAAGAAATTCACATTATATCCTCCTGCAAAAACAACAATAGAAGTAGAAAGTGAAGAATGGATAGATGATGATATTAATATATGGCCAATCTTTGTTACTTCACAAATAGATGAAGAAGATCAAATCTTAAATATAATGGAAAAGAATGAGACTTCCTCATATTGTGAATCTAATAAAAGTTTTCAATAATAATGCAATATTGAATATTTATCATATCATAAATTATCTTTACATTTTATGGACAAATTTGGCAACTCCTCAATAAAAATCTTCCCAGAAAAAACTTTGAATATCAATAATAATCTGGAAGAATTTCAAAAGAAAGATTTAATAAAGATGTTACAAGAACATTCCTCTGCTTATGCATGGGAATATATTGACATGAAAGGAATTAATCCTAATAATTGTATACATCATAATTACATTGAAGAAAATGCTAAACCAATCCAACAACCTCAGAGAAGAATGAATCCAAATTTGAGAGAAATTGTTAAAGAGGAATTACAAAAATTGTTAAATGTGAATTTCATTTATCCAATATTAGATAGCCAGTGGGTTTCACCATTGGTAATTGTTCCTAAAAATAATGGAAAATGGAGAGTATGCATTGACTATAGGGAATTGAATAAAGCTACTTTAAAAGATCATTTTCCACTTCCTTACATAGATCAAGTTTTATACACATTGACAAGAAATAAATATTTCTCATTTCTAGATATTTTTAGTGGATCTAACCATATCTAAGTAGCTCCACAAGATCAAGATAAAACCACTTTTACCTGTCCATGGGGAACCTATGCTTACCGAGTACTTCCTTTTGGGTTGTGTAATGCACCTGCAACATTCCAAAGGGAAGTTTTAGGAATTGTTTTTAATCTAATTCATGATTATGTGGAAGTTTACATAGATGATTTTACGGTATATGGAAATTATTTTGAAGAAGCTCTTAAAATTTTGGAAAAAGTTCTCATTAGATGTAAGTAAGAAAATCTCTCTTTTTTTTTGCTAAAGCAAGCGCTAATCCTTCTAATTCATTAAATCAAAAGAAAAATAAATATTGTACATAAGACCCGATCCTTTACAAGAATTCGGGAAAAAGAAATCCTTGCCAATGACCAAAACCCTCCAAGCTATTACAGTAGTTACCTAACTTTTGAGAAATAAACGTGGAAGGTCTACTAGAGCTCCCATCGACACTTCCAGAACAAACATACTTCTCAGAGCCAACATACCGCCAAGGATACCCCCGACCGTACCAGTTCCACACACTACGAAAAAGGAAGAAAACGCGCCAAACCAGATGAAAGGAAAGGGCCAACCTAGCCCCACCAAAACCAACATGTTTGTTCCCATCCGTTGATCCTGGCTGCTAAATCCAACAGCCAGAAATCATATTGCCCGGTCTTACATGACAGAGAGATAGGGTGCGATCGAAGGAAGTATCAAAGTCAACCCCACTTGCCACTTGTAACAATATCAATGGAATTGCTCTCGAAACTGCAAAACCATAAACCACTTATGTGACTCGTGATAATCGGAAAACCCACCATGCCATGGTTTTCAAGCCCAAGAGCGGAAAGGTAGAAAAATCCGGCTGCCGGAAAAACAGACCACATATTCTGATTATTCCTGCTGCAGACTCCGATATTGTGCTTGTTTGGGATAAGATCAAGCAACTTGATTGCCAAAGAACTAAGAACCACGATCAACCGAGTCCAGGATAAACGAGACCAACTTTGGCTTGCCTTTCTACTAAATACATACTGAAAGGTTACAAAAGTTCTAACCGTAGAAATCAATTCATGCTAGTCAACCTGGCCTAATATCTAAACACTTCTGTGTCTTCTGCTACTAGTTCATCGTAGAGAACCTTTAAATGGTTTTGAGGTATCTCCTGCTACTTTTTCACTAATTTGCCATCAGCATTGTTCACCCCATGGTTGGCCAGAAGGTCCGCTAGTTTATTGGCTAAACATCGAACATGGTTGAAACTAACTGTTCGAAACTCCTGGAGGTGAACGTGGATTCTTTTGTGGACCTGGATTAATTTCTAGTGAGTGGAGACTTTCTCCGGCCTAGTACTACAATTTATTCTTTTCACAGAGTTAATGGTTATCTCTGAGTCCGCTTCAACAATGACGTTAGAGCTATGGTGCTGGATCAGAAACTCTAGACATTGTTCCAGAGCCATTAATTCTGCCATATTATTGGTGGCTCTTTGTTATGAAACCAACGCAAGAAAAAAATAAAAAAGATAGATCCATGCCTTAGAATTCAGCCTCTTCGAGGGGGAAACCTCCTTTACATACATAAATGAACAATTCTTGGATGATACAAATGAAAATACCTCCTTTCTATATATAGGAGTCTAAGGGGTCATAATATAATCAGAGCCGACATAACAATAATAATGTAAGGGCACAATAATAAAAATAGTGGGGCTTCTATGGGGCACAATAGTAACAATATGGGCACTACATGGGTACATCAATATAATAAGTGGTTTGTACTAATAACAATAAGGGGTGACACTAGTAGTATAGGGGCCTAACAAAATAGGAAGGAGTTATTGCTACTGTATCCTTGAATGATAATTGTTGTTAATTTTATGAGTGAATGATTTATTTTCAGAGCATTGAGTTTCTTTTAATTGCAAGTAAGTTTTATTTCAAGCATCTGTTTACTCTTGTATTTGAAAGCACTGTACTGCAATTTAGAAACATTACTCTTGAAGAAATTTCCGCCGCATACTGTGTACACTCTTGAAATAGAAAATCTTACCCGGATTGATAATTAATGTAGGATAAATAAGAGTTAAAAAGACACGTTTTATTGCTCAAAATTTTGGTGCCATTGTCGAGGAGAGTGTAGCCATTTTTTCTAAAAGAGTAGTGTGCATCCGATGAGTGCCTGTTAGGATAGAATTGGGTATTAAAAATAGAAGGTAAGAACCTGCGTACTGAACATGTAAAAGCCCTGCTCCCCTATCACCTTCCAGTAGAATTGTTAATTTTTTTGGGTATAAATAAATATTTGAGTTGTGTGTATGACTAAGAAGAAAAAACTTGAAAATAATCCAAAACCACTACCCAAACTTGACAAAGCTAAGGGACTAGTGACCCTTGGTCGATCAACCTTCATAGATGATAAAGTTGAATCTGAGCCATTAGTGGGCCCTAAAAAAGTTGCTTCTAGACAACCTACTGGCTCCCTTCAGGCCATAGGCTCACCATCTGTATCCTTTGCTGAGGTGCACAACAAAACATAAGAGACTAAGCAATATTTTGAAGAAATTGAGAATTCTCACCCAATTTATTTATAAGAAGGGAATTCTAGTAATCTCTGTGAAGGAGGAGGAGAAACAGGGGAAACAGAAGAGCCAAGATCCTGTCTCAAAATAGTTCAAACACTTAGCAGCCCAGATAAGGGGATTATTGTCAAGATCATCCAAAACAAAGCAAAAGAACATGAGGAGCCAAGATCCCCCCAGATTGTAGTTCAACAAGGAGCACTCATTATCCCAGACCAAGGAAGTGTTGTTAAGCTCATTCCTACTCCTTCTAGTCATCCTAGGAATAACCCTCTCAAAATCCCAGAAGGGTATTGGCACATATTTGATCAAATGGCCTAGAACCAGCAAACACCTCAAACCTCCACACTGTAATATCCCATCGTGGACACTGTGGTTAATGCACCTATGAAGGCCATTCCTCTCCAGAATATTCCTACATTCCATGGCCTAACATCAGAGGATCTAGATGCATTTCTATTTGATTTTGATGTGTTATGCCAAGGGTATGACTAGACCACCGATCCCCAAAAACTAAAATTATTTCCCTCCACATTAAAAGGGGTAGCTTTATGATGGTTTATGGGGTTAGGTGGAGGTGTTCTAAACAACTAGGATCAAATGAAAACTACTTTTCTAAAGAAATATTAGGATTATTGTAGATCCAAAGAATTAAAGGATGCGATATTTCAAATGACAGCAAGACCTAGTGAAACACTAGAGGAATATGTAGAATGCTTTCAATATAATCTCCAGAGATCTCCTTATGCATCTTTACCCCTGCCTGACAATGTTTTAAAAACTACACTAATTAAGGGGATGTAAGAACAATGGATTGAAACATTAAACATTATGGGTAAAGGTGACATATATCAAGAAATTTTTGTTGACATCATTGATTTGTGTTTCAGGAGTTCAAGAGGCAGCACAAGACTGAAGCTAGCAGAATGTGACATGATCACAAGGGATAACAAGATCTCCGGTGGAGGTATAACCCGCACAGAAATCGACAATCTACTAGAATATTTCAAAACTGATATTCTAGGGACTCTGACAACACAGTTTGACATTATGCAAGCTAAACAAAAGAAAGAAGAAGTAGAACAAAATTTGGAAATATTCTGCCCTAGATGTAGAGAGAAACATAGCCACAAAGAGTGTCCGCTGGATACGGTCAAAATCTACACTATTTGTATGAAAGATCACGACACAGAAAGCTACCCATCACTCCTAGGACTGAAAGTAGTCTACATAGAATCAAAAGAAGAAACAGAACTAATCCAACTTTCCAAGTAATCGGTACCTTATCTGACTTACTATCAGGAAGGGAAGCACCTGTAAAATATGAGGGCCCTAGAAATCCTATAGTCACAGTGCAAATCAATGGATGCTCCTTCCCCAATGCCTTAGTTGATTTAGGAGCTGCAATCAATATTCTGACAACCACCACTTGTCAAAAACTTGGCATTACATGATTAGACCCAACCACAACCTTATTAGAGTTGGCTGAGTGATTGGTAGTCAGACCAGAAAGCACATTACATGATGTAATGGTATTTGTAGACTCCTGGGAGTACCCTACAGACTTTCTGATCATTAATCCTAAAAACCGACTGGATGGACACCCTTTAATTCTAGGTAGACCTTCGCTAGCAACTGTTGATGCTTACATTGGTTGTTGACAAGGTAGCATGACTATAGCAAGAGGGAGAAATGTAAAGAGTTTAGCCTTATACCCTCTAGCCTAGCCAAGCTTAATAATAATCAAAACAAAAAAACCTGTATCATACCTAATTGAAAACATTAGATCACCGCTAACCATAGAAGATGCCTTCGAGTTTAAAGATCAAATAGAGGATGACATCATTAACAACTTCATTAACCAACCAAAAACTAGATCCCATCTACCATGTCACATGATCGAGGCAACGATTGATAATGAAGTAGAAGAAGATCCCCTAAAAGATACTCATGATAAATCAATACCAACCACCTCTGTTTATAACAACAAAATCATAGCGATTGAGCCGGGAAAAAATTTGAACATTAATAAAAACCTAACTGCTGAACAAGAAGAAAAGCTGGCCCAACTACTGAGAAAATATAAGGAAGCTTTTGCATGGGATTACCCGGACATGAAAGGAATTGATCCCCAATTTTGTATGGACCACATCTATATGAAAAATAATTCTAGACCCATTTGACAACCCCAACGGAGATTAAACCCTGATCTTAAGGATATTGTAAAAGCTGAATTGCAAAATTTTTTAGATGTAAACTTTATTTACCCAATATCTGACAACAATTGTGTCTCTTCGTTAATAGTGGTGCCAAAGAAGAATGGAAAGTGGTGGATATGTGTAGACTACAAAGAATTGAACAAAGCAACCCAAAAAAACCACTTCCCCCTTCCATTCATTGATCAGGTATTAGACACATTAGCAGGAAAGAAATTGTAGAATTGAGGCTTCTATGATCCATATCAATTTTATGAGAAATATTTCGGCATAAATCACATGAAATTTCATCTGTCAACATGTTTTGAACCAACAAGTGTGGTTCATCATCAGGACAAGTTGAAGAATCAGATCCAGCTTTGCATATTAAATAGTTAGAGCAGAACATCCAATGGCTATATTTCTTGACCAAGCAACGACTATATTGACTAATGACTAAATTTTACCGGGAAACGGTTAGTTGAACAGGATTAAGGGCATGACCTTTATTTTAATAATTAAGTTACTTCCAATGAATATTAAATTGATAGTTAGTTATATACTTATTAAAATAAAGGTTAAAGGGACTATTTTATAAACGAAATAATTATAATATAACATAAAAATAAATTCATTTTAAATAGTAGTTATTTAAAATATTATAAAACTTTTGGGGTTGAAGAAGAAATATATATATATATATATTATATATATTATATATTATATATAAAAAATAATAGTTTGGTTAAATTAGCATATTATCCTAGATTAATTTCAATATATAGAATTTCTATTACAGTTTTGAAAGGAATAATTGTATTCTTACTATCAATATAATAGTGTTATCATAATAATATTCAATTAATTTTATTAATAAAGTCATGTACTTATACCTAAATAAATAAAATAACCTTGAAGAGAGACTAAGAGGCAAGGGCCGGGACCCAACAACTATAGATTATCCATAACTAATACAATATCTCAAAAAAACTTATCAAAGACTCGAAGCCAAAGATAGAAGGATATGGGAAAACAAGGGGAGAAAACTAGACCAAGAACCAGCTAAAAAAGTAGGGAGGGGAGGAAGGGAAGAAAATGACTAGGAAGAGAGGGCTGAGATCTAGCAACTATTGATCTTCCATCCATCTTCTCTATTGATATTGTTTGGTCTTTTTAAATCTCAAGGGCTTCCCTAAATTTGCGGTGATGGAACTGTGAAACTTTAGTAATAACACTTGCCTCCTCAATACAAACATGATGTTTGGTATTCTCCACATGCTCAGCTAAAGAGGAAGACTTGGTTCTCTTATGCTTGAGGTCAGCTGCGTGCTCACTAATCCTTTGATTAATGGAGCAACCAGTCTCCCTAGTATAGGGGGTCCCACAGGAACAAGGAATAATATATATCCCTTTCATATCCTTAGGGTCGATAGGATCCTTCACAGATCTGAGGGACTTATGAATGGTTTTGAGGGGTCTAAAGGCTGAGGGGACATTATGATTCTTAAGAACCCTTGCAATCTTATCAGTAGTCCACTGCACAAATGGAAGATGGACACCTGGGACCCGCTCTTTCGGTTCTCTTTTAGTTAATGAATTTTTCGTAGCTTTGAGGAAAGCTTTCTGACCAAGGTACTTATTATAACCATTCTCAACAAAGACATTAAGGAGGTGGGATTTCTCTTTCTCAAAGCTCTTTTCATCAGAGATCCTAAGGGCATGAGAAGCAAGGGTGTTGAGAACACCCAACTTATTTTCTTTCCTAGATGGCTTCAGTGGATACAATCAGATTCAGATTGCTCTTGAAGATCAGGATAAAACTACTTTCACCTATCCTTGGGGAACATTTGCTTACAGGGTCTTACCCTTTGGGTTATTCTATGCACCTGCCACATTTCAGAGGACTGTACTTAGCATCTTTTCAGATTTAATAAATGAAGGGCTCGAAGTATATATGGATTTAACACCTTATGGGGATGATTTTGAACGAACATTACAAACATTAGAAAAAGAGCTGCAAAAATGCATTGCCACCAGGCTCTGTTTGAGCCATGAAATGTGTCATATGATGATGACCGAGGGACTCATATTAAGTCATTATATTTCAACAACTGGAATATAGGTAGATCCAGCTAAAATTTAGATAATTTTGTTAATACCTACTCCTACCACACAAAAAGAGGTACGTAGTTTTTTGGGATTTTCTGGTTATTATAGAAGATTTATAAAGCAGTTTTCTTAGATTGCTGCACCTTTATACGCATTAACAGGAAATATTGATTTTATTTGGATAGATAAGTGTGACCGTGCTTTTGAGGATCTAAAAAAGCTTGTATCAACGGCCCCAGTGCTAAGGGGCCGAAATTGGTATTTGCCATTCCAAATTTCATCTGATGCTTCAGAAACAACAATTGGAGCAGTTCTTGGGCAGGAAGAAGATAAAAAACCATATGCAATTTATTATATTAGCAAAAATCTATCTCCTGCTGAATTAAACTATACTGTGACTAAAAAACAATTTTTAGCTGTAATATATTCTGTAAATAAATTTAGACATTATATAACTGGTATCCTGTAGTTTCATATATAGATCACTCTGCCATAAAATATTTAGCAAATAAACTAGTTACAAATGGAAGAGTGACAAGATGGTTGATTCTCTTGTAGGAATTTGACATCACAATTAAGGATTGACCTGGAAAAGAAAACCTTGTAGCTGATTTTCTCTCATGAACGCCAAAGCCAACAGACGCAATAGTAGTTGAAGATCAATTTCCTGAGAACATTTATTTGTTGTCACTGTTAGAACACCATGGTATGCAGATGTTGCAAATTACTTAGTAGTAGGAAAATTACCCAAGCATCTAACGCCTAATGAAAGAAAACAGATAGTGCAATGCAGTACCTAATTCTCTTGGATTGGGGGCTACTTATTTCACAGAGGGGCAGATATACACATCAAAAGATGCGTCCAAGAAGATGAAATATTTGACATTCTAAAAGCATTCCCTGATGGGCCATGTGGTAGACATTTTGTAGACCGTGGGACCAGTCACAATGTTTTACAAACAGGCTATTACTGGCCCACTATCTTTAAAGATGCTGAAAGACGTGTTCAAGCCTACGATAGCTGCCAGAGGGCGGGATGCCCTGGACAATCTGACGAGATGCCTCTTAACCCATAGTTAGTAATCGAGTCCTTTGAGAAATGGGCGCTCGGTTTTATTGGTCCTATTGACCCATCTTCTAATCAAAAAACATATATACTAATTGCAACAGAGTATCTTACTAAATGGGTTGAAGCAGAGGCATTGCCAAGAGATATAGAGAATTCAGTAATACATTTTCTTTTCCAATTATTTGTGTGATATGGCCTCACGAGGGACATAATTACAGATGGAGGACCGCAATTTGTAGGTAATAAGATCGCTGCAACATTAAAAAATTACCACATTCTGCACAAAATTACAACTCCATACCACCCACAAGCAAATGGCCAAGTAGAAAGCACTAATAAAGTGATTAAGGCAATACTTACAAAAACAGTTGCATCACACAGACGTGACTGGGCTTCAAGATTGTCGGAAGCCTTGTGGGCATACTACACAATGTGGAGAAACACCACCAGGTATTCACCATATCAAGTACTCTTTGGAAAATAACCCACCTTCCCATTCGAATTTGAAATTCAAACATTAAGAACAACAGAGGAGGTGGGTTTTAATTTAAATGAAGCACAGATCAATAGATTACAACAAATCAATGAGTTAGATGAAATTAGGCTCTCAGCTCTTAAACGCACTGCATTAATTCAACAACAAAGAGAAAAATGGCATGACGCCCTTATTAAAAAAGAAAATCTTCCACAAAGGAGACTAGGCACTCCTATATGATTCAAGGTTCTAGGATTTCCCTGGGAAACTCCAGACATGATGGCTTGGACCTTATGAGATACAGAAAGTGCATGACAATTGCACCATTACATTGACAACCATTGATGGATCTTGACATTCTTTCAAAGCGAATGGTCATCGAGTGTGACTTTATCACAAACCACTTACCAGGGAATCCTTTTACTAGCAATTACAGGAAGATTCCACTATGCAAATTCTTGTTGAGGAAGATAACCCCTCCTCAGCATTGATTCACTGAACAATCCCTTTATTTTTTAATTTTGTATATAATCTTTTCTCTTTAATTTTGCTTGTATAAACTGTCTTTTTTATACATATTTTGGTGTTGTTCCATTTAAGGAACAACATAGGTTTCTTTATTTAATTTTCGTGATGTTCCTCTTAAGGAAAAACAGTCTTGCGTGCTCATATTTTTGTTGTTCCTCTTAAGGAACAACTGTTGTTCCTCTTAAGGAATAGTAGCGTTCCTCTTAAGGAACAACGTCTTTGCATGTCCATATATTTTTGTTGTTCCTCCTAAGGAACAGTTGCTGTTCCCCCTAAGGAACAACGACCATTCCTCTTAAGGAACAACCATTTGACGCTTTATTTTTGCTGTTCCTCTTAAGGAACAACAGTCGTTCCTATTAAGGAACAACACTTTCACGTGTTTCTATTTTCGTTGTTCCTCTTAAGGAACAACAATTCTGCTTGTTTTTATTTTTGTTTTTCCTCTCAAGGAACAATAGCAGTTCCTCTTAAGGAACAACACTTCTACATGTTTTTAATTTTAATGTTCCTCTTAAGGAACAACTATTGTTCCTCTTAAGGAACAAAAACCATTCCTCTTAAGGAACAACACTTCTGCATGTTTTTATTTTTGCTATTCCTCTTAAGGAACAACTACTGTTCCTCTTAAGAAATAACAGTGGTTCCTCTTAAGGAACATCAGTCATTCCTCTTAAGGAACAACAACCGTTCCTCTTAAGTAACAATGCTTCTGCGTGTTTCTATTTTTGTTGTTCCTCTTAAGGAAAAATGGTTGTTCCTCTTAAGGAACAACAGTCGTTGCTCTTAAGGAACAACACTTTCGCATGTTTCTATTTTTGTTGTTCCTATTAAGGAACAATAGCCATTCCTCTTAAGGAAAAACAACTCTGCATGTTCATATTTTGTTGTTCCTCTTAAGGGACAACAATCCATGTGTGTTTTATTTTGGATGTTCCATTTAAGGAATATCAATATCGCCTGCTTACATTTGTGTTGTTCCTCTTAAGGAACAGTTGTCGCTTCTTTTAAAGGAACAACATTTTCGCTATTTTTTTTTACTTTCTTTCGTTCCTTCTAAGGGACAACAGTTTCGATTTAGAGTGTTTTTTAGGCTGTTCCGCCAAAGGATCAACACTTTATTTTGCGTTTGTTTTACTTGCTATTCCGCTTAAGGAACAACAATTTCATGTGTAATTTTTTTTCTTTTTGTCGTTCCTCTTAAAGGAACCACAGTTTTGTGTGCAGCTATCTTTTTGTTGTTCCTCTTAAGGAACAACAATTATTCCTCTAAGGAACAACAATTTTTGAGTGAATTTTTTTTGTTGTTTCTCTTAAAGAACAACACTTTTTTTGAGATTTTTTTGTGAATAATGTTTCACTCTTCATGATCCCTTCAAGACAAAAATACAAATATATGCAAGGACACAAAAATTAGAGGTTACTGAAATAAGAAAATGAAAGAAAAATTATCATCTTTAATGATATTTCTTTGTATTGATAAGAAAAAGGAAATGACACAACTATCTATATCACTTTTCTATCCTTATTTTCACTAAAACTCAAATTGATTGATTATTTCTATATTGTTGGTTCTTCCCTAATTCTCATAATTCTCTTTGATTATTATTATTGAATAAGAATAAGGGCATATTTTCTTCTATTGAGATCTTCAGACTTCTTCCACCATCCATACTCTTAAGGAGTGTTGAGCCATCCTCTATATATAAATAGGAAGTGCTATATAAAAGAAAAGAAAAAGAAAGAAAAAATATATGTATATGATTACTAACAATTCTATGATTTGTGAGATGGAGGATATGGGATCTCATCAAGAGATAGCCTACCATGATCATAAGGGAGCAGTGAAGTGGCATTCCCACTATGGTCACCACACTAGGGATATGATCCAATGGTCACATCAGAAAAATAAGAGTCCTTGGAGCAGGAGGTCTCATCATAAGCTGGCCTATCCACCTTTCACTCCTTCCCAGTGAATGGCATTGTGATTCATCTGGTTACCAAGCCAGCACAATGGTCTCCATTCTGACATCACAAGGCACTTTCCTAGGCATACATAAAGGATTATGGTTCCAAAGGGTGAAAAAGCAACTTCGTCAAGGTTATAAACACCCGCGGGAAATAGAGCTCTGCTGATGGTATTGGAGTCATATTTTTCCAATCAATAGTGATTATAAACCCTTTTCTTATTTCTTTATCTCAAAAGAGATTATGTTCCCAATTCTCTTTGAACCTTTTATGCATGAAATATCATTTAAAAAAGTTAATCATAAGAGTTTAAGTGAAATAATGACCGCATAGCATTTTACCTACGTCAGCTATCATTTTCCCTTTTTTGCATCACTCCATAGCATCTCCATATTTATTCATGATTTTCATCTTAAGCCTTGATTTCAACAACTCTATACTTTTTGTGATCTTGTCATGAATATGTACACCTTACCCTTTTTACACTGTACGATTTCCATCAAGAACGTTGCTCCTCCATTTAAACCGGTCGAGGAAGATCTATCATTTTTCAAGGGGCATGGGTGACTTCCAAAATACTCCTGCATATGTGTCAATCTACATCAGATCCCTTAATAGGAAGTTTTAATGATATTGATGTTAAAAATGGGTATTATTCAATATGACAGTTTGTTGTTCCATTGTTATCTCTATGTATTGCTGTGTAAATAAAACAGTGTGTAGAACCTAGATGAAATGGGAGGATGATTAGTATGCAACAAGCCATAGGCACTAGCAGTTTCTGATGTTGCACGAGAAATTTTAGTAAGGGTTGGATGGGTCACATATTTTACACGACATCAACATCCCCATGAAACTGTGGCTTTCGAATTTTTGCAGAATTTGCAGGATGATTATTCCATAGTAAGGGGAAGACGAATAATAGTGACGGATACAATAATATCTAAGGTATCTAGACTACCAGCAGTCGAACCCATATGGACACATAAAAAATTGAGACTTCAAGATGGCATGGCCACCTTTCGGGATGAGGGACAGAACTTGATTGTCAAAGGAAAAGGAGTCTAGCCTTCATCTTTGGGAAACCATGGACAGAACTGGCTAGAGTAGTGCGGAGCTACATTACATGGGATAGAAGAAAGGATGTGGTAAGACCACGCCACCTCAAATTACTGGAAGTACTAAAATAGAAATGTGTCGTAAATTTTCCTGCATATTTAAATTTTTGCTGCATGACGCTACTCAGAGCATAAAAAAATCCCACCATATAGATACTATAGTGAGCCACCATTGTTTAATTTGATTAATAGTAAGTTATACCCTTGCTCAGCAATAGATCAGTTGGAAAGAATTAGTGTTTTCTATAGACGGGGAATTAGCCTTACCTGCCCCAAAAAGAGAAAGAACCATCAGCACATCAAGTTGACCACAAAAACATAGACACCCTTCCAGATTAAGAACAAGTAGGGGGACATATGAGAACCTCTAGGGTAGCAGAAGCCAACCCTTAGAATTACCTAGCCCTGAAAATAAGAAACCCTTACAGCTAGAAGGAAGAGACAACCAAGAATCAGAATTGGAGGAAGAAACAGAGCATACTAGCGAAGAAGAGAGGGAGGAAGCAGAACTTCCCTTAAACCCCAGCGCAAGTCGAACACAAAACCCATTATAAGAGGATGAATTGGCCCAGCTTATGGCCAATATGAGTGAATATATTCAACCCAAAATCCCGCTCAACCTTAATATTGAAGCAGAGCAATCACAAGAAAACTCTGCCCACAGCAAGAGTATATCAGAAGAAATAAATGATGAAGTAGAAGCAGGAGCAAAAGCCACTCAAGAAGTGGCAGACCAAACTAGGGTTACTCTCTAGAGGAACCTAGTCAGGGCAATGCAAACATAGAGTATATGTTCCAAACAGAGGAAATAGAAACTAGCCAGGGCAAAGGCACAACCCTTGGAGAGCAAAATCCAACTGAGTAGCCGAGTCCAGTAAGAATAGAAGTAGTTAGGGAAATAGTCATTCCTCTCAAAAAGAAGAAGAGACAAATTAATAAGTTGCGAAAGTAACAAAAAAAGCTACAAAATTTAGTGAAACAACACAAACAAAAGATAAGGGCACTAAAAAAAGGGAAAATCTCAAGAAGAACCCCAAAAATAGTGAATGCAACTATTCAAACTAAACTCCATGATACAAGGGCCATGAAGACTCAAACAAAGCCCATACTTATTCAAAACGATAAGGAACAGCATGCAACACAGACCTCAAGCATTCCATTCCATGATAAAGGGACATAGACTATATGCACTCAGTCTTGTAATAAAAGTGCCCAGACAGATCTTCAAGCTAAAGATGTTCTGATATACAATGATCCTGGTATAACAAAACTCTAAGAGGACCTGGCACAAGCTCAACTAACCATAAAAAGGCTTGAGGAAGAAACTATTCCTCAGCAAAGATACCATAGATTACAACAACAATTAAGGGACATCAACGCATCAAAAAATGAAGCCTTCGAAAAGTATCAGAGGGCAGAAGAAAAAGTTGAAAAGATAAAGATCAGACTGGAAATAGTCATGTGTCAGATGGATACTCTCTGTTCCTTTTACACAGATGTTTTAGCATGCAGGTCCCCTGCCAAGAACTATGCTTTATTTTTAGTAGAAAGGTATTTACAGTTAAAAATTAACACTGTTAGGGCAGGGAAACCTTTAGAATTAAAAACTGTTGGGGATTTTATAAACTACTGTAAACACCATGGAGTAAAAGTTCAATGATTACTCTGTGAGTTTTATTTGCATAATTTTATATTGGAAGAAGAAATGGAGAAGAATTCCAGTCCTTTTGTGGGTGATGTGCAGTTTCAAGCATTCATTTCATTTGATGTTAACCAGTTGAAGTGGCTCAAAGCCCATAACACTTTTTAGAGGCAAGAAAATGGGTTATAACTTTGGGTCAGGGGTGAACCAAAAAACCCATTACAACTGCTTGCTAAACATAAAAGTCTAATGCAAAAGGAGGGAGTAATCCAGACCTTGGGACCTATCTACAAAGGAATTATCCAGCAAGGGATAGAATATTTCCTCTCTATCAAAGACAATTCCTTGGCAGCAGCTAAATTCAGATGGAAGACTTCCAATTGGACTATCTAGGACAGAGAGCCATTCAACTACAAAAACTTTAAATTAGTCGCAGATCGCCTGGTTACCTATAGTAACCTCATCTTGAGGGAAGGCCCGTATTGGCTAGGTTGTAGGTTTCAAAGCCCTATTATCTGGTATCCTGCAGAAGGGTATAACGCCATATATGAATTGCCTGAAGGGAAGACAGGGCCCATATTTGAAGTTATGGCTAAAAATCATGGTTTTAGATCACTTCATGACAACCCCTCTCCAACCTATTCTTTGACTGCTTTGCACACAAACTACATGGTTTTCATGAGGGCATGAAAAAGGGTAAGCAACAGAGTGTGTTGAGCTATGGAAAAGGTATGAATTTGAAATTTATTTGCTTATATTTCTCCTTAACCATATCTCCTTTATATTCTAGGATGATAATATATCAAAGAATTCTAGCGAAAACTAGGGAATTATTGATTATTGAAATTTAGTTAATTATTGTCTTTTCTCATGTAGGAAAGAGAAGAAATGGGAAATCACCTTTCCAGGGAAAAATACAAAGTGAAGTAACTGTTGTTCCTTCACTAGGAAGCCCTATTCGGACATCAGGTGAAGATTAGAGTGCGCATTTAAGGATAAGAACAGAGGAGATCACAACATCAACGCAAAATACAAAGAGTTAACTAAAGTTAGAGGATTGAGAGGATCCATCATGATCTCTTGATCCTGAGGGATCGCTGTTACTAATCCATCTGTTATTCCTCTTTTATCTACCTGGATATTATAAAAGGGACAACGATTGTAAAGAATAGGATGCATAATCATAATCATCATCATTATTTAGAACTTAATGTTGTATTTTCATTTTGATCATCGACTCTCATTGATTAAAATAGTGTACGGCTGGCTGTAACCATTTTGCATATGATTAATACATAATCCAGTTGTTGTTCTTCCTTCTATACTAAATTAGTCTGGTAGTGCTTCACTAGCGGCTAAGGGCCCGGCCCTGGTGGATCCAATTTCTATTCTGTACCATTCCTTTGTGATATTTGTTGTGTGATGGTTTGGTTTGATCTTTGTTTATTGGAATCACATTGCTTTACTGTTTCATATTTCTAGACTTAATGAATTTCTCCATTATACATGTTGTAACTGAATTGCATTATTGTTCCTTCTCATCATAATAAGATTATTATTCTCTGCAACTGTATTATTATGCTGTTCATTTTTATTACATAGATTCTTTGTTCATTCTAGTACATTAACTTTGCTATTCATTACAGTTTCATAAGTTCCGCTGTTCATTTCTACTAAATAGCATTGTTGTTCATTTCCTTTCTGCAATCATTTGGTTTTTCCTTTCAACATTGTTACAGTTAGCATAGTTATCCCATTTCTATTAACAACACTATTGATTTAACTCATTGTCATTTCCAATTGGTCATTCAGTGTGCAGTGTGAGATCAACAACTGTAAATGACATTGGCTATTACTATTAGAGTCCTCAGATTGAGGATCTAATTTATGATTGATTTCATCTACACCATTTAAAGGAGGAAGGATTTATTGCTATTGTACCCTTGACTGATAATTGCTATTAATTTTTTGAGTGAATGATTTAGTTTCAGAGCATTGAGTTTCTTTTACTTGCACGTAAGTTTTATTTCAAGCATCAATTTACTCTTGTATTTGAAAGCACTGTACTGCAATTTAGAAATATCACTCTTGAAGAAATTTCCACCACATACTGTGTACACTCTTGAAATAGAAAATCTTACCTGGATTGATAATTAATGTAGGATAAATAGGAGTTAAAAAGACACCTTTTATCACTCAATAGTCAACAACTACGAAAATAAATAAATTTCCCTGCTTGGTAGAAGGAAAACCAAACATGTATCCCATTAATATGGATTCCCAAGGTCTGTTGGGATTAGGAAGAGGGGTGTAAAGGCCTTTATTCTTAATGAATGGTTCAGAAATGTTGCAGACAATGAAAGACTTGATATGCTTGCTAACATCTTGTCAAAGTTTTGACCAATAGAAATACTTTTGTAGCACAACAACTATCTTTTCCATGCCAAACTGGTAGTCCATCTGAATGTAGTGAGCTTCCCAAATTTTATTTTCACGCTCACTTGAAGGAACATAAATATGCCCAAATGGAATAAAAGACAATCCTAAAGATGAAATTTAATGATAATCATGCCTATGTTGAACATCTAGTAAATGGTTGTGAAATTAGGATCATTCTCATAAAGTTGGGCCCATGTGGAGGTCTCATGTCTATAGGAGTGGAGCACCATGGTTAGTATTGCAATTGGATATTGATTGAGATTGTTAACAATGTGATTAGGGCTTCTTGACTTATATTTGATGTTGAGATAAAATTGTTGCATGTGGACCAATTTTGATGGTGATTGTTCTGCAATTTTCCTTGTATCTACATGAACTGTAGAGGTGTGTCATTAGTGTGGATGACTATCTCATTCCCAAAAATGTAATGTGATCAATGCTTCTTGCCTTATATTTGATGTTGGGATAAAATTTCTGCATGTGGACCAACTTTGATGGTGATTGTTTTGCAATTTTCCTTGTATCTACATGAATTATAAAGGCTTTTGATTAGTGTGGATGACTATCTCATTCCCCAAAATTTATTGCTTCTATTGGTGATATACTTGTACAATGGAATAAATTTCTTTTTAATAGGTGGGGTACTTATAGATGACATGTGATAGTTCCTCACTATTGTAGGCCATTCGATGAACATGTTGAGAGTTGATATGATAGTGTAAAGGCACCCCAGTGGGTGAGGAGAAGATGTATTTATACTCTTTCATGGCCTTGTCCACTTGCTTCTATTATGTGGAGAACTTCACTCACATTTGAAAACAAAAAGGTCCTCACATTCCTCTATTTCTTCGGGCACACTTGGCCATACCTTGGTGGTAGCAATAGTGGCTCTGGGTTCTGTAACAATTATCCACTTCCCCTTGTCTAGATATGATTCAGAGTTAGAACCTACATTTAACTATGAAGCTTTTAACTCATCCACTAATGACTACTTTGAGTGACATTCATCAGTGTTATGTTAGGGGCTCTTATGGAATTCACATCATTATCTTGTGTCTTTCTTCATCTTCCATTACCCTTCCTTGTTTGAAGCTTAGATGGGTTGTCCTAGGATGATCCTTCTTGGATCTATCCTTTCTTCTACAATTTTGGGTTGTGTTTTCCATGATTCTAATATGAGGAATTCATAGGACCAAATTCTTGCTTCTTTTATTTAAAATTTTTCTCTATTTTGATAAACTATCAGTACGTTACACCTAGCGAAGAGATGTATAGAAAATACATTCATGTCTAGATGTATTTGCGGAAACCAGCATGATATGTAAGCACTTGATGTTACTCAAAGTCTCTAATTCCCAATTTAGTGTGCAAGGTATGGAAGATATTTGCAAACTTCAAAATTCCTTGGCCCCTCTCCTACCACAAGGTGGTCCATCTCATGTATTCGCTTTTGTAGATTCCAATAGGGTAATATTATTCCTTCATAGAATATGTGAAGCATCCTGAAGTGGGTGTGACTAAAAATGTTGCAGATTCCTCTATAGCATTTTTTTCATGGTAAGTCTCCAACCAATCCTTCTCATGCATGATGGATTTAAGGAGTGCAAAGGTAATATTTTCTCTATCGAAAAATTTGTGGATAGAAAAATATCCTTCCAACATATTTATCCATTTGTCTAGAGAACTCAAATCTATCTGACCTTCAAATAGAAGAAATTTAAAACTAACTTCTATATTGAAGGGGAAGGTTCCTCTAAAGTGATCGTTTGATGAAAATGCATTGACTGTTGTCATCTGCTGAAGGATATGGAAAAAAATATTCATCATCTCATCCCTTTTTCATGTGACGGCTTCCTCAAGAAAGGTTATGTGCCTATAATATGAGTGTACCTCCCATATTGTTACTGTTGTGCCTCGTAGAAACCCATAATTGTTATTGTTGATCCCTTACATTATTATTGTTATGTAGGCCCTAATTATATTTTGACCCTTTAGACTCCTATAAACACCAAGGAGGTATTGTCATTTGAATCATTCGAGAAATGTTCATTTATGTGATGTAAAAGGAGGTCACCCCATTGAAGAGGCTTATTTTCACATTGTTGATCTATTTTTTCTTTTCTTTTGTGATATGGTTCCATAACATTTAGTATCAAAGCTTTGGATCCTAGGCTTTTGTTGCTTCAAACCGTTGACCTTGGAATTTTTTCTATGATGTTTTTTCTTAGAGGCTTAAGAAGCTAAAAAATTTACCACATGGATTCAAAATCTTAGTGAAATTTGTTTGAAAATTTCAAATATTTTTTCGCTATATTTTCATAGATATGGTCCAAGGAATTTAGGGTTCATGCATGCTCCATAAATCAGTCTCAAACAAGTGACCTAGGGATAATCACCATAACTTCCTCTTCGTTGATCATATTTGAATTTTGTAAAATTTGATTGAAAGTGAAAAAAAATTTGTTTCTTAGGGATGAGTTTTAGGGCTAGAGGTTGAAACAGTGACACGTGGGAGTTCGTACAAGTTTGATTTATGGAATCAATCCATAAGCAGGTCATCATGGGAGATTTGGTGTAATTTTTTGGGTTGGAAATAATACACAAAAATATACCTCAAGAATAATTTTCATACCTTGGGAGACTAAAATTACAAAGATACAACAATTTGAAGATCAAGCTCCAAAAGGCAAGAAAAAAAGTGTGTATTTTTTAAATTTTCTTAAATTTTGTTTGAACAATTAGATTGCAGTGATTCAAAGGTCATAATGAAGCATATATATCATTACTTGGTTCTAATATGCCTCACAACAAAAATATGGATACACCTAGTAAGCCAAAAAGAAACTCTACTATGATGCCTGAAGAAGAGGAAGAAATGCAACATGATTTATCAAAATTACAGGATCAAGTGCATCAAATTTCACTCTCAAAAAGAGAAACCAAAAACGAATTAGATGGTTTAAAAATAGACATGGAGGAAATGATAAATATTAATATGGAAGGGTTAAAGGAAGGTTTGACATGTTGTTGCAAGAAAGGCTTTCTAGTGTTGACAAGGTATTCCGTGAAAACAAGGATGAGGACAAAAGGAATATGAATTATGATTTTAGAGACTCCAACAATGGGTTGAAGAATAACCACATTCCAAAGATCGATATGTGGAAGTTTTATGGAAAGAATTTGGTAACATGGATACTGCAAATGGAGAATTTATTTGATCTACATGATGTGAAACACACACAAAAGTTATGCCTTACATCTTTGTATTTATAACCCAATCAATTTGTATGGTATCGATGAATTTGTTCTCGTAAAGCACTAGTCACTTGGACAATATTTATGGGGGAATTGATAAAACATTATGAGGATACAAATATCAATACCTTAGTTATCCAAAATATAAATATCAAAGAAAAGGGTTCAGTTAGGAAGCACATTGAGGACTTCCTGATAACTAGTATTCCAGAGGAGCATCCAATTGATGTATTCATAGGGACTTTAAAGGATAACATCCAACATGAGGTTCTAATTTTGGAATCTAAGTCATTGGAGAATGAATTTAGGGTGGAAATAAAAATTATGGAAACAAGGAGGTCTGCAACTCACAACTATAAAGATGGAAGTGTTTCCACTCCAAGCTTCTCGTAACCTACAAGGTTGGCACCACAACAAATGGAGGAAGAAAGAGTAAAATGGATTTGTTATAGTTGTGATAGAAAATACACTAAATTTCATAAGTGCGCTGAGAATAAATTATTGTACATATATTGTGAAGAGTAGGAAGAAAAGGAACAAGATACATCAAAAGAAGAATATATACACCAGGAAAAACCCCAAGGGTTAAAAGATAAGAAATGAATTTAACAGTATATTATAATTCGTTGACATGAATTACCACTCAAAATCTCAATATAGAAGGATATATCAAGAAGAAAAAGGTAATAATGATGATTGATTTAGGTAGTACACATAATTTCAATTATTGTAAAATTTCCAAGGATTTGAATTGCTTTCTATATCCAACACCAAAGTTTCAAATGATGGTTATAAATGGAGGAACTATAAATTTCCTATGGAAGTGCCATAATATCAATCTAACCATGGGGGAATATGTATTGAAGAGTCCAATTATTTCCATTCCAGTGGGTGGTGTTGATGTTGTCTTAGGAGTCCAATACTTACAATCTTTAGGGATGTGTTGACATGGCTAGTTTCCGCTATGCCAACAAGGGGAACTAACCTAATTGCAAGCCCCAATTAGACTTGCTTTCATTTGGAATGGATAGTTATAACGAGTTTTAAGGGACCCTGTAAGCTGTTAAGTGCATTCATAGATTACTTCCGGGAGGAAGACTTCAATTAAATCAACAAAATAAAACAGCGGACCTTTGTGCATTAAATCCTATGTATACTACTTCTAACTACTCTAATCTAGTCCTAGCTATCCTAATCTATCCTACAGGAGCATAATACAGAGGTTTAAACATCATATATATGTTCGAAAGGAGCACGATAAAGAAGACTAAACATCATGCATAGATTCAAGTCCAAATGAATCAATCACTGAATTCACAGCTAGAAACGACTGTATTAAAGCTAAATTGCAATCCAATCACTCATATAGGAATCCACATTATTTTATGGAATTAAAACTTGCGACTGATTTTTAACTTACTTTCAAGTCAGAGACCATTCACAAGTTAACTATGAAACTGAATCACATTCAATTTAACAAGACTAATAGTCAACTGTAAGTCATCAATATGCATAAATACAAATCACATTTACATTCCTGCTAGCAACAACACTCTAATCCAACACATATAAAACAACAATCAAATAATTCTGAAACTAAAGGCTCATTCTTCCCCCAAAAGAGTCCTCCTTGTTCACAATAAAGGCAAACTATTCTTCTCGAAAATCCAAAGCCCTTTCTCCTCTTCGGAGGTAATACTTATACAAATGCCCCCTGACTCTAGGTGTACCCTGCCTCTTCATCTTTCCACTATTTCCGATATGCAAATCGAGTATACAGAGATAGGATCATCAGTGTGACTGATGACATGTAGAAAGCATAATGGCCAGATCGATTCATTTCCTGAGGAAGTGAATAGATGTTGGTAAAAAGGGTGATTGTATGTTGCCTTCCCATAATGAAGACCGGGACTACCTTGCTTTCGGAATGTGTAAGCCACGCGTGGGATCCTGACCCGATATGCTTGAGGTCGGACCTTCAAACACAATGCTTCTCTGTACATGGCTTTTCAAATCCACTCTTGCATCCTTTACTTCTCACCTGTGAGGGTAACTATCATTAGCTTCATGATTGTGAACAATATGATAGAAATATTCACATAGAACATAACACTACCTTCATTAACTTTTATAAAACTATGGGAGCAAGGGAAAAAAAGATGAACACATAAAACATAGGAAACACATAATCTCCCGGTCAATCCATAGGCTTGGCATAGTTTTCGAGGGCTTCCTTTAATCGCAGTTGGGTATCGGCCCCTCCACAGGTCACAGGACCCATGCCTTCCACTGCCCCGATGTGCGGTTACACTATCGGGACTCCACAAGCTCGCCTTTTGCACTAAGAACCCGTTCCTTTGTTATATCAAAAAATTTGAAAAACATGGGAAAACACAGAAAATTCCGCCCCGATCACTTAGGCCAGACCTCAAATTTTATATAACTAGGCATATAATCATCATCGGGCCTGGATTTCAACTCTCCGCTAACTGCATGACCCCCGGGCTCCATTGATATGCGAAATGCGATGGGGCTTCCGGACCCGATATA
>APFE030802425.1:257555-312650 GCA_000404065.3 Pinus taeda
GAGGCACACTGTATATATTAGCTTTGGGACAAGGCCGATAGCAATGCGCGATATAGCTCCAGACCCAAAAACATATGCATTTGGGTTAATAAAACCCATTGGGTCCGGAAACCATGAATACATTTTGTTAATTGCGATAGGCCCCAAAAAGGATTTATGTATGTTTTGTGAAGGATTTTCGCTATAAGGCACTGTAATGGGAATAATGATGCGATGAGGGTTTTGCGAGTCAAACCAACAAATGATTATAATAAGGGTAGGGTTGATGGTTTGTGCGGGCACAAATTTACCATGCATGTTTGCGAAGATTGAAAGATCCCGATGAAGGGAGAGAATAAAGGGCCAGGCTGTGTCATGAATGACCCATGTAGCAGAGGTTTATTTAATGGCTTAGCCATCAAGCCTTGAAAATTTGACACAGCAAGGAGTTAACATCCATGTGATAAAACAGATCATTCCAAAAGATGGAAAATCAAACTTCTAGGGGACCCATTGAAAATTTACTGTCAGAGCATGTTTCAAGAGGGTGGTAGTTATGGCCACAACAGGATGATATCTTTAATTTTAAAGAAATTTTATTGAATTTTTTTGGGAAGGAAAGGAAATTGAATTAAGAGGTATTGTAGGGAAACATGGGAGGATAATAAGCTATAATGACATGCAAAATACCTTGAAGAAGGAACAATTAGGGGTAACTGCACAATTATTCTCACTATATGTTCAAACGTCTAATTCATCCATTTCTTTCAATATCTGAAGAGTCCTTGACAATTATTCCAAAGTATTTGATACTCCCAACGGTATCCCACTTATTCACATCATGATCATGCTATTCACTTGATTCTAGGAAGTGTTCCTTCAAACATTAGACCTTACAGATATGTCCTATTTCTAGAAGAGTGAAATTGAATGTATGGTTGCAGAAATGCTAGAGGTAGGTGTAATTCAACCGAGCCAAAGTTATTTCTCTTCTCCTATAGTATTGGTGCACAAGAAGGATGGATCATGGCATATGTTTCTGGATTATAAAGAGCTCAATAAGATCATTATTGAAGATAAATTTCCCATTCTCTTCATTAATGAATTGTTGGAGGAACTACATGGAGCAATTTACTTCACCAAGTTGGATCTTTGCTCAAGATATCATCAAATTACAATGAAGACAAAAGACATTATGAAACAACATTTAGAACTCATGAAGATCATTATGAATTTTTGGTCATGCCTTTTAGCCTTACTAATTCACCTTCCACATTTCAATTTTTGATGAATTCCATTTTCAAACACTTTGAAATTTTGTGTTAGCATTTTTGATGATGTACTAATCTACAACACGCCTCAGAAAGGTCATGTTGAACATGTTGACAGGGTGCTCAAACTATGGGAGGAGAAACAATTGAATTAAAAACCCTTCACTATGGTACACAAATCACTTATATATATGTAAGAACTCTCAAATCAAACAAAAGGTTATTTTGGAATTGCGCACCCCTCCTATAGGAGGGAACTTAGGATTTTAAAAAAATTACAACAAGTTCAAGAAGGATTTTTTTTGGGATGGCCTTAAATCTGATATCATAAGTTTCTGGCTGAATGTTTGGTCTTCCAACAAAATAAACTTGAGACAATTAAGACCCTGGATCTTTTACAACCATTAGTTATTCCAAGTCAACATTACGAGGAGGTCTCAATGGATTTTATCACAGGTTTACCCAAGTTCAAAGGAAAGAGTTTCATCATGGTGGTAGTTGATAGACTTACCAAGTATGCACACTTTTGTGCACTATCTCACCCTTTCAAAGCTAGTAAAGTCATTATTGCATTTATGGAAATAGTTCAAATGCTACATGGAAACCCAAAGATTATTGTAAGTGATAGAGATCCCATTTCGCTGGAAATTTTAGGACAAAATTATTTTCTTGTCTTGGTACTCAATTAGCTCATAGCTCATATTACCATCCTCAATTTCATGGGAAAAATGAGATAGTGAACAATGTTTGGAAGGATACCTTCGTTGCTTTATATATGATAAAAAAACACAATGGGTTAAGTGGTTACCTTTGGTAGAATAGTGGTATAACACTTCCTTCCATACAGCAACAAAAATGACCCCATTTATGGTTCTTTATTGATATCATCCACTATCCATCACATCATCGTTAAGATACATTTCTAAGGCTCAAGCAGTGGAAGATCACATTGAACATCAACAACAAGTTCTCCAATGCTTAAAGGATAACTTGACTCTGACACAAAATCGAATGAAACAATAGGTAGATCAACATCACAGTGAAAGAAGTTGTGATGTGGGAAATTGGTTACAACTATACAAACAAATGCTCCTCAATAAATATAATGACAATAAATTATCATCCAAGTACTATGGCCCTTATAAGGTGTTGTAAAAAAATTGGTACTATGTCATACAAGTTGCAGCTATCTGCATCTTCGAGAGTACAATCAGTTTTCCATGTTTCATGGTTAAAGAAGATTATAGGTGACAAGCTCCTAGTTAAAACTATGTTTCCAACTTGATGAAGAAGGAAAAACCATATTGGAGCTTGAAGAAATCACAAAAATAAGAATCCGATAACCAAGAAATTGATCAATTTCAGAGTATCTCATTAAGTGGAAGAACATATGTGCTGAAAATTCCACATGGGAGGATGAATATTTCATACAGAAGCATCCAAAACTTCTCAGGCATTAGGGACAACATGTTTTTGAACGAAAGGGACATGTTAGGTCCTTATAATATTGGTGTAGCCCCCGTATTGTTATTATTGTGCTTTATAGAAACCCACTATTGCTATTGTGAAGCCCTTACATTATTATTGCTATATAGGCCCTAATTATATTTTGACCCTTCAGAATCCTATAAATAACAAGGAGATATTATCATTTGAATCATTAAAAAAAAAATTCATTTATGTGATGTAAAAGGAGGTTTTCCCCTCTAAGAGGGTTATTTTCAAGTCGATCAATCTATCTTTTCTTATGTTTTGTGATCTGGTTACATAATAAGCAACAATTTAATGGGATATCTTTCTCCCTCTGATAGAAGTGGATATTGGTGGCCACCCACCTATTCCACTTGGGCCACCACCAATTTTTCTTTTAGTTTTTCTGTTTCCTTAATTATAGCACGATTTACTATTTTTGACAGTTTTTCGGGTCCTAAACTTCCAGAGCCATTTTGAGGCCCTAAACAACATTTTTAGGAAAACAAGAAAAATTGAGATTTTAGATGATGTGTGTAGTCGAAACTTGTAGTCCATGGATAGATCTTTCTAATGAGGTATTTTGCATGTCAAATGAAGATTGTATGCCAAGGTTATGACCCCGGTAAGTTGTTGTACCAATTTACACAAATGAGGCCCACAATTTTAGTGCTTCATCTCCCAGGGTTATGTTTTTAGATGTTTAGGATTTTCCATTGTTTAGGAGATGTAGCTACCACATATCTTCTCAAAGATAAGCTACCATCACCCGAGCTAGCTTATTTCCATTCTGTATGTAAGCATATTTCAATTCTCTCATATTAATGAAATGAAGTGTTATTTCTACTACAACTTTGTATTTATGGTTATATATGTATTTTTTTGCATTCCTATTTAAGTTTAGATCAGTGGTATTAGAGAGGTCTACTCTTTCTCTTTTTTTCTTTAGATGTCCCCAATGACGTCATGGTATAAGGGGTTAGGGCTCAAACTGGTTTAACCTTTGCAAGACCAAATTTGCAAACTCCTAGGACCTTTCATGGAGGAAGAAAAGAAAGATGGGGGTGTATGAGATCCTTTAAAAATATTGCTCAAGGAAGCCCTCAGGTGATAGAGGAATGCAATAATGGACAACTTTCCACAGACCCTTTGGAGGCTACCCATAGGTGACGCATCTCCTTCTAGCAGCCACTCTCGAAGCACCACACCCTTTAAGGTATAAGTTAACTTTGATATCCCTGTATTTGAAGGTTAGATAGATGCAAATGCCGTAGATAAATGGTTAAATCTACTAGAAGGATATTTTTGGTTCATGATTTTTCCAACCGGGAAAATATTACTTTTGCACTCCTCAAAGTCACCCCCCATGTCAAGGACTAGTGGGAAACCTACTATGAGAAGAGGGAAGAGAGTGCAACCTCACTATTTTCAGGAATACACACTTGGAATTATTTTTGGGATGCCATCAAGGAGCAGTATCACCTTGTCAGAAGCCGCAAGGATAAATACATAAAGTGGACCATGCTACAGCAGGAAAGGGACCAAGACATGCCAGAGTTCACAAATATTTTTCATACCCTTCACATGAAGTTTGGTATCAAGGATTCTAAGCGACATTTTGTACTCAAGTACCATGATTTTCTATACAAGTACATCTAGGATGAGATGGATTTCCTGGACATCTCCTCGCTTGGCATGACCTATTGATACACTGTCAAGATCGAGTAGAAATTTAAACAGAAGAAGTGAGACTTTGTATATATGAATATGAAGCAAGGGAAAGGTGCCCCCAAACCACAGAGTGAAGGACAAAACCAAGGGGGGAACCTAGGACAACCCACTGAAGCCACAAGCAAAGAAAAACACCACGAAGATAAATAAGGACATGGGAAAATGGTGTGAGTTCCATAAAAGCCCCACTCATAACACAAGTGAGTATCAGACCAAGTAGTCACTAGTGGCCGAGTTGAAGGCTTCGGAATCAGATGCATGTTTTGACTTTGAGTCACAATCTAACAAGGGGAATGACAAAGGGAACTAGATTATTGACGTGGAGCCCAATTCCACCATTGTCACCACCAAGATTCGGAAGAATGAGCTCAAAGATCCATAGGAGGGGGAGCACCTCTTCCACTCATAGATGTGGGTAAAGGGTTTGCCTCTGCAATTCGTTGTCAATAGCTGGAGCCAAAAGAACCTCATTTTAGTAGAGGTTGTGAAGCAGTTAGGCTTACCGACCACAAAAAACCCGCAGCCATACACCATTGGGTGGATTTACCAAGGATGAGATCTTCACGTTAGCTAGCAGTGTCACCTTCCCTACAACATCAAGCCCTTCATGGATGAGGTACTATGTCATGTTTCTCCTCTTGAAGTTTGTGATGTATTATTAGGACAACCATACTTATGGAAGTGACATGCTATGTATGAGTCTAAGCGTCACACTATTAGTATTACTTTGGGAAATAATTTTAATAGGATACCATAGGTAGCACTGATCCAGGTGTATATTGGTGGCCACCTTCTTATTCCACTTGGACGCCCACCATTGTTTATCTTAGTTTTCCAGTCTCCTTATTCATAGCACAATTTACTACTTTGGCAGTTTTTGAGGTCCTAATCGTTCGGAGCCATTTTGAGGCCCTAAACAACGTTTTTTTGAGAAACGTGAGGCCTACATGGCTCATTTATTGATGTTGGCCACTTGAAAGCTGTAGTCCTTGGATAGATTTTTCTAATGAAGTATTGTGTGTGTCAAACAAAGAGTATATGCAAAAGTTACGACCCCAGGAAGCTGATGTACCAATTTACCTAAATGGGGCCCATAGTTTGGCGCTTCATTTCGTAGAGTTAAGTTTTTAGATGTTTAGGGTTTTCCATTGTTTCTCAATAATAAATAGGCATTTTAGCCTCATTACAACACAGTTCAGAGGCATGTAGCTACGACATCTCTTCTCAAAGATAAGCTACCATCGCCCGAGCTAGTCTTATTTCCATTCTGTTTGTAAGAATATTTCAGTTTTTGATATTAATGAAATGAAGTGTTATTTATGCTATATCTTTATATTTATGGTTATATCTATAATTTGTTGCATTCTTGTTTAAATGCAGATCAAGCACTGCCTACCACCATCTCTTTGATCAATACGAAGAAATGCAGTAAGATCATTTCCCAAACTGTGAAATTTGTTTTCCTTATGATTCACTCTCAGGGAAAAAAGAAGATTGTGGCCACGACCTTCATACATGGCTCCTTCACATGAAAACAATAGATGGACAAGGTCATGGAGGAGTAAAAGGACATTTTTACCTCACCCACAGGGGTAAATCTACATTGTCAAGTCAAAGACTCCATCGATATGACCCCAGGCACACCGCTACCCAATGGATCAATCTATTGACGCTCTATTATGGAGAACGATGAAATCAAGGGGCAAATTCAGGAGTTGTTGTTGCAGAAAGGGTACATTAGGCCAAGTTCATCACCTTGTGGGGGCTCAATTGTGTTGGTACAAAAAATGGATGTGACCTGGAGACTGTATTGACGATTGGGCACTAAATAAGATCACTTTCTGGAATATGTATCCAATCCCACAAATTGATGAATTTTTAGACCAAGTCAAGGGGGGCCAAATATTTTAGCAAGATTGACTTGAATTCTAGTTATCACAAAGTATGAATTGAACCCTCTGATGTGTGGAAGACTTCCTTTAAATCTAAGGAGATCCTTTTCGAATGGCTAGTCATTCCTTTCGAGTTAACAAATGACCCCGTAACCTTCATGAGGCTGATGGATGACACCTTACGACCCTTCACCAAATAATTTGTGGTGGTGTATTTGGATGACATCTTGATATTTATATGGAGTTGGGAAGAATGGCTCCACAATATTTGACATGTCCTCCAAACCCTGCGACGACACAATTTGTGTGCCAATTTGGAGAAATGCACTTTTAGTATGACCCATGTTCAATATCTGGGGTGCATCATTGATGAGAAAGGTCTGCATGTAGACCCAACCAAGATACAAGTCATTTGGTATTGGCTAGATGTAACCACTCTAACAGAGTTCTGTAGCTTTCTCAGTATTGCTAATTTCTACCACATGTTCGTGTTGGGTTTCTCTAATATCACTTGGCCTTTAAGTCAAGCCACCAAGGGTGGAGCGAAAGAAAAATTGTTTTGGTCTAAATCCCAAAAGAAGGCATTTGTCGAGTTAAACCGTCACCTATGCTCTGCACCATTTATCACATTACGAGACTTGCAAAAACCATTTGAGATTGATATAGATGCCTGTGACTATGCTATTGGTGCATTTATTACTCAGCAGGGGCATCCAATGACATATCACAGTGAGACAATTTCATACACACTTGCATACATAGTATCCCACCTATGACAAAGAGATGATTCCATTGTGTAGGCTTGCCGATAACGGAAGCATTACATTATGGGGAAGGAACTGGTCATCCACATAGACCAAAAACCCCTATAGTTCACCCAGACACAAGGGAAGTTGCAGAATGATCGCCATCAGAAATGGTCCACATACCTGCAACAGTTCCATTTGAACATTAAGTATAAGAATGGAAGCACCAATAATGTTGCAGACTGCCTCATCTGATCATCGATCATTGTGCTAATCACTGTGATCGACTGTTGTGGGAGACTTTGGGGTGGTTGTATATTTACAAGAGCGATCCAAAATTTGACAACACATACTAGATGCTCTTGGAAGGCAATAAAGTTCTAAGTTTTCACCTCCAGGTTGCACTGTTATTCCACTTGGAACACGTTTGTGTTCCTTAAAGTGAGCGTCCAAAGATGATTTGGGAGGCACACTACAGTTGGGTCGCTGGACATTTTAGAGTAGAGAAAATAGTGGCAGTGTTGAAAAAGTATTTTTATTGGTTGAGCCTTCAACATGATGCTGGGAAGTACATTAGATCCTGCACTGGCTACGCCATTTAAAAACCAACCATCCAGAAACAAGGCCTATATATCCTCTTCCTACTCTTATTCGACCTTGGGAATCCATCTCCATGGATTACATGTTGAGCTTCCTTCTACTAGGTATGGGAACGACTGTGTTTTCCTCGTCATCAACATATTATCTATGATGGCCATTCTGGTGGCCTACAAGAAGAGTATCAAAGAAGAAGCCACTGCTACGATCTTCTTTGAACAAGCAGGGATACACTTTGGGATCCCACAATCCGTTATCTCATATCAATATAGCAGGCTCCTAAGTACATTTTTGTTAAGTCTTTGGTCGATGTTGGATACTAAGCTCAATAAATCCATGAATTTCGACCCCCAAACTAATTTCCAAACATGGGTTGTCAACAAGATGATCGTGCACATTCTGTGCATGTACAACTTGAAGCATCCATGCACATGGGATGAAAGCATCCCCTATGTCTAGCACAACTACAACATATCTCTCCATAGCTCAACTGGCCACAACCCATTTCAGGTGGGGTTGGATTTCCAACCATATGTCCCATTGATGTGGCCATACCATTTGTAACTACTCAAGAAGATTCGGCTCATGTCCAGTCTGAAATTGACATGGCTAACAAATTCATTAAGCAAAGTCAACACATCCTCCAATAGGTCCTTGACATATTGGATAGAGCCAATGCTAAGTACAAGCAATGTCATGATCAACATCGGGTGCCACACAAGTTCTAGGAGAGTGACAAAGTTTGGTTACATTTGCAGAAGGAGCGCCTCGCTAGGCCCCACTGCAAGCTTCGCTCGCTCCGATATGGGCCTCTAAGGATGTAAGGCACAATTATTTTGAGCTCATCATTACACCATTCATTGGCCTACACTCATTATTCAATGTGGACCGCTTCGACCATACTTTCCACCATTAATTGACACATCAGACATTGTAGAACAACTCACACTAACAGAGTTAAACCTAGATTGCATGAAGCATGCCACAACTAATCAAATCATGGACACACATATCAAGAACACTCACCAACGGAAGATCCAACCATATTGTGTTTTCAATGCTAGCTAACTCCTACACCAAAGCAAGTGGCTCATGAGGGAACAAGTTCAACAAAAGTTTCCCCATCTCATGGAGGCACTCAACGCATTGGGGACCATTGCTTCCTAAGGTGGGAGGACTGATCCAAGTAGATATTGGTGGCCACCCACTTATTCCACTTGGACACCCTCCATTGTTTCTTTCATTTTTTTAGTTTCCTTAATTGTAGCATAGTTTACTATTTTTGGAAAATTTTCAGGTCGTGAACCTCCGGAGTCGTTTTGACGCCCTAAATGACGTTTTTTAGAAAATGGGTAAATGAGAGAATTTGATATATGTTTGTAGTCAAAAATTTTAGTCCTTGGATATATATTTATAACAAGGTATTTTTCACATCAAACATAGATCATATGCCAAAGTTATGACCCCGGGAAGTTGTTGTACCAATTTACCCAAACGGGGTCCACAATTTTCGTACTTCATCTCCCAGGGTTAGTTTTTTGGATGTTTAAGTTTTTCCATTGTTTCTTAATAATAAATAGGCCTTTGAGCCTCATTATAACATAGTTTAGAGGCTTGTAGCTGCCACATCTCTTCTCAAAGATAAGCTACCATTGCTTGAGCTAGTTTATTTCCATTCTCTATGTAAGCATATTTCAATTCTTTGATATTAGTAATATGAAGTGTTATTTTTTATTCAAATATATATTCATGGTTATATATTTATTTTGTTGCATTCTTTCTTAAGTTCATATCACCCTCATGTTTCCTTTATTTTTCCAGGAGAGGTCATTGGGGTCAAAGAGGACAACCTGTAAAGGATCTAGTAGTTTGGGCCCCAATTCCTTATACCTTGACCTTGATGGGTACATGCACATAAAAATAAATAAAGAATAGGTTGATATGATACCACTTATATGGACTATATAAGGAATGATATAAACCAATGGCAATAAATAATGTCACAAGTGTATAAAATAAATAATGTAGAGTAAAGTGATATGAAAGGATTTTAATTATTAAATGGTAAAAATGTCATCACACTACATCATGAGAATTTTTTTCTTATTTTTACGAGAGAAGGCCCTTATTTATATTATTTACCATGCATTTTCACCTAGAGTCATGCACTTTCACGATATGTCCAACACCATGGGTTAAAGAAACCATGGGCCAATATAATGTGTGAATACCATCAATTAGTAAGGTAAAAACTAACAAATAGTTTTATATGGAAAAATTTATTTATGAATTTATATTTTTATTTTGTTTACTTTCACCTCTTTAATACCATGGGTCAATAACATGGTTTAAAAAAAACCATGGGCTTGGAAACCAAAAACAATAGAAAACAATTATTATCTAGCTTAGCAACTGGAGAACCCATAGTAAAAACCATATCTTGTCGACGTTTCAAATCCCAACACAGATCCATCATCAGGATTGTTATTGAGTTTTGATGGAAAGGTGGATAACCAACAATTTCCACTTGGATCACAAAGAACCCACTGAATAAGAATAATGTTATGTGGAGTTGTGATTTTAGTTAAATTAATTAAGGAAATTAGTGAGGAATCCTTCAACCCAAGTGAGAGGGATAGGAGAAAATTTTGAACAATTTGTCTTATTCAATCATAGAAGGCACTAAGAAAATGAGAAGCACCATGGGATTACTATATCAGTGAAGGGATCCCTTTTGGGCTCCATAGCCCCATGGTGGCCATACATTGCTATGTTAAAAGGACCAATCTCATTAATTGAAAAGTAGAATCCTAGTTCTTGTATGTGAAAGAGAGTGGACTTGATGTTCTCTACCATGATTTGAAATCTATACAACCATGAGTTAATCTTCCTATCAAGGAATTTGATTTGGATCAAGGGCAGAAAACTACAATAAATTTGCAGTGTAGTTGTGCCAATGGTAGCATGGAAAGTGAATCTCCTTTTGTTTAGTCAAAGTGGTTACCTCTAGTAATATAGTGGTAAACTTGATAGTTCCTTAGTTATATGAGACCTTGTTTGAATATCTAGAGGTAAAATAGAATATTTTTCACTATCTATGTGACATTTTGAAAGTGTGATGTTGGTAGTTTTTAGCCCAAAAAAATGGTATTAACATAATTTCAATTGGGTGAAGTTGAGAAGATCTAGCCATTGGACATTTTATGTCTTTTCTGTGTAGATACCAGGTTGAAGGTAGTGTTTGGGATGCCTTAATAGGCTAGAGAATAATTTTGATTATTTATAACTATTTTCGCAAGGTTTCTACTTTATTAGAGTTAATTTCAACAACTTGAAATTCACTTGGGAACCTAGCAATTTTTGTTTTAATTTCAAGGATGACCCTTTCAATTTTTGGAGTTCTTTGCAGAAGTTTTAGAAATTTGGGGATTTAATAATTTGGCCCTATCCTTTGGTTGTATGGTATGTGCTGGGGGGGCAGTGTTGTGGAAATATATTAATCAAAAGGAGATTAATTTAAGAAGGAGGAGATGTTGGGTTTTTGAGGTATCAAGTTATTAGGTGTTGGGTAAACATTGAACAACGTCCAATGTAAATCCCTTATACTGGTACACACATAAATGTCTATCAACTAATCATGATTATTCTCATCAATTGATTTCAGTTATTATATTAGATGACTTTCATGAGTGGAGTTTTTATTTTTTCTGGTGGCTTGGTGACATGGTGGACAAGAATGTTAGTGGATGGAAAGGTGGGTATTTACCAATTTATAATGAGTTAATAGGGTATTAGGACTTCATGTTATCATTTTTTGATATAGGATGATTGAATATAGGGAGGTCAAGATATCGACTATTGGGAATTCATACTATTGGGTTTTGGGATATCGTATGATTGCATATCAAGAGGTTGAGATATCAACTATCAAGTTTTTCTCTTGATACTGATAGAAACTGATAATGTTATAACATGGCATGTTGGTGTGGTAGGTTGATATGGCTTCTTGGGATGGTGAGTTAATGTTTCATGGTTGTATATAAGGGAACATGACTAAAAAATTTCTACCATGTGGTAATGAGATGGATGTTGACGAGGAACTTGGAGGACATATTTCCAAATAAGTATAACTTTATGTGAAATGATCGGATTTGGATGAAATATATATCGTTGGAAAGCTTCTGACAAGTAGAAGACAATGATGGTCTTAGAAAAGAGGTTTAATATGGTTAAAGGAATAAATAATTTTAAAACCATATATTTATAAATTAACCTTGGAGGTCAGGTATGGATACCTCATATCTTTAATTAGGCATTAAGGAACTAGGTATGAGGGAACACAATATCTGGAAAAAAGTTCAAACACTACACCTTGATGGGTTGGATGTAGAAAAATAAGGGATATCAATAGAATTATAGCTCAAACATTATATTTGGGTGGGATAAGGAAAAAACCACAATGAAAATATTTATAGAGCACTAGATTGAGAATTAAGCTAGCGTGGATCAGAGGTAAATAATAAAGAAAATATTAAAGAGTGAGGAGTACAATAATAGCAATGTACAACATAGGAACAAAAAATATTAGAAAGGTTTTAAGAACCAAGATTATTGGAAAAGAATGCCATATTCTCTATGGAACGTGCAAGATATATCTATTAAGAAATTAAGATAGAACTATTGATGATTTCGTGAACAAAGAAATTTAGTGGAATGTTGATTTCCACAATTTTGAAGGATATAATTAGGATGCTGACTAGGTTTCCCTTGAACAACTCAATAGAATGATAGTTGAAGAAGCACATGGCCAAGTGTTGCAACCATAATTATGAGGGGGGAAATCTCAAATTATCTCTTTCTATTTTGAAAGTTTTCCTCAAGTTTTGAAAAAGTTGTTATATGTTTATCAATAAGATCATAGGAATGATAGAATTACAAGTGGTTGAATAGCCAAAAAAACTACATATGTATTGATAGGAATTAGTAAAATGATATTATAGGTGCACATATACATGATGATTTCATAAGATAATGAATGAGCATACGTATAGAACAAATGAACACTTAGAAGCCTATTGTTATAAAAAAAATATGAGGGCTAATTGGGATTAATGATGGCACTATAAGTAGGTACAAGTTTATAGTATGGTTGAAGAAGATAATAAGGATATGACATATAATATCGTGGGGATAAGGCTATGGAGAGTTAAGTTTTTATTGATAGGTTTGTAAAAATGAATGAAAGAACCCTCCTTGAGGTATCAATTGCTCAGGCAACATCCACTAGACTACTAATATGTGTGTAAGTATAGTTTTGGTATGCTATTAATGTTGTGAAGGAATTAGGTAAGAATTCCAATTAGTCAAAATATAACATTAGCAATGATATGAATGCATGGATGGAAGGTATATCAAGAGTTAGTATAGGCTATGTTCTAGGTGATGTTAATGGTCACCTAATAATTCCATGTTACTGGGAATAAATGATTTCTTAAGGCTAACATGCTATAGTTATGCTTGCTAGACGTGTCATTTGCATGATTGTATTCTATCATAAGCAAGGATGGTATTGCATTTAAATTGTTAGATGAGAAAAAATTGTACATAGTGCATAAGCATGTTACTATGCTTGACTGAAGCATTGATTGAATGCATAATGTGATTGCATGTTTAGGGATATGCACATGAAATGGATAGACAAACATATGTAAGAATGGAGTTAGTACTAACTCATGAAACTAAGATCATATAAGGGGATACTAAATATTGCATCATGAAAGAGTTTAATGTTGATGAGGTCACATACGGATGGACTACAAGAAATCTCTAATTAAGGAAGCATAGTTATGAAACAATTATGAAAAAAACTAAGGATTCTTACATTATTATATTAGATTCGATATACTAACTCCAAACATTATTGCACAATACAAATACATTATATAATATTATGGTATTTGTGAAGAATATATGTTGTGTAGAATAACAGGATGAATCAATGAGGAAATGGAAATCCCAATTGACAGTAAATTCTCAGGGGAAGTGGAGAAGAGTTACTTTGACTTCCAAAATTTAGGTTGTGTAAGGAATTAGAGAGATAAAACCCTTAACTCTCTTCCATACTAATGTTTTATTAAATATGAAAGACATAAAATGTAAAAATTCGATAAGCCTAATAATGTTAAGGAAATCCAATAATAAAAATAATTGAACGTGGGAATTGCACTAATAAATGAATCGAGATAATTCTCAATAGACTGTATTCAAATGCATTGAGGCACATGCTTTACTATTGGATTGATAAGCCAATGTAATAGTGATTTTTCTATGTGATTAGGAAAGGTTGAAGATAATAATGATATAATTTCCTGATAACCTCATGTAGAAGATAAGGGAATATGATAATAATTGAAAGATTGATGAAGGGAACATTTTTTTCACATAAATTTGATAATAAATACCACTCTTTGAAGCAAGGTTTGAGGAAAGAAAGTTCCTTTATTCATACAAATAACCTTAAGGAAAATGAAAAAAGAGTGCATATCAAAGAAGGCTAATGAAGGAGCTAGATGGACTCCTTGAGAATTCATTAGCTGAGTATGCAAAGTGATGGAAGCCATGTAAATATGGAAAATAAACCAAGCCAAAGCAAAAAGGTAAATGAATCAAGTGATAATTTCTTTATGTTAATGTTATATCTTTTCTATATGTTTTCACTCAAATGCATGCATTTCATCAATGCCTAAGAGTGGTATGTTCAAGGAAGAAAGCTTTCAGCATCAAATATTTGATAACTGTCAGAAATATATGAAA
This sequence comes from Pinus taeda, assembly GCA_000404065.3. Taxonomy (NCBI): domain Eukaryota; kingdom Viridiplantae; phylum Streptophyta; class Pinopsida; order Pinales; family Pinaceae; genus Pinus; species Pinus taeda. The sequence goes on from APFE030802425.1 coordinate 272,055, forward strand.
GTTGTCCTCATACAAAGAAGTTAGATTAGGGAGTAATAACATTCACAGGTCAAAGAGAATTTATAGTGAATAATGCATTAAAGGGAATGCATGGACATGAATGATGCTAAGAGTGCTAATAAGGCATATGAATATATTATGATATGTAGGTCCATGCTTGTTGTAAATAAATTAGTGGAATGTGATAGCAATATGGTTAGATAAATTAGTAATATGTATATTTGATGTGCTAATACATGCATGTTTGTGAAGGCTAATATTTCAAATGATTGAGTATGATGGATAAGAATGATTATTAATGCTTATGAGAATTTATTAAGTGTTGAAGTGAGTGGTGTGAATCCCTCACTCCCACAAAAAGTAAAGCGGAAAGAATACTAACTACTTATAAATTCTGAGATGTATACCTGAGTGGAGAGGATGAATATTAAACTCTCATCCTTGAGCTCATTTTATTTGTTGGTGTTGGGACATGTATTTGAAATTTTTTGCACTCATTTTGCCTATATTTCCCACTATTTTGACCATGATAGCCACATCTTGTTACTCCATTTATTTCATTTTAATTAATGTATGCCTCTTTTCTATGTCACCTTAATTCATTAAGCTTTACTTGTATTTTTGTATGAAGTTATTTTTTTAAGGCATTTTATTAACGAAAGTGACAAGGGGCTATTTTAGGGAAGTCAAGCTCGTTGAGGTGCTATTGTTGGAATGTTATGGTGTTTCTCTCAATTTTGTCTTTCTAATTATAGAATAAAATATCTTGCTGATACTACTACCAATACAATAATACTTTCTCTTGGGTCCTTTGTTTCTTCAACAATTGTAACGATGGTCAACATGGGCTATCACTCGGTCAAGGTCAACATTAACCACTGTTCCAAAATTTTTATTTATTTATTATTAATGCAACCAAAGTTGGTTGAAATAATTATGAACTCTATTTGTTTCCATTTGGTTATTTTGGAAAAGTCTGTTACAACACTATTTATTCATAGTAAAATATTGTAATTTTCCATGTGAGGTTTGTGAATTGAGAACCTGAGGATCGATGGATCTTCATGATTGATTATGTTTAAAATATAGATGTAATCTAAACTATAATATGAAGATTCCTCTGACTCAAGGGGGAAAGTGGCATATTTATTGTAATTTCAAAGAAAATTTGCAAACACAATCATTTTTATTAATGCAACTCTTATGATTCATGGTTTCACATATTTCTATTGATTAGATTGTGAGCTATGTGATTACGAACTCCCTACTAAGGAGGAAGGGCCCTCCTCTTTAGTAGTAATAGAGAGGTATTGTGATAACATGTTTAGTTTATTTCAACTATAATGCATCATTATTTGACTATTACTCTTATAGGTTTTTTTGAGGCACTACATTTATTGATTGGTTGAATTGCAGAGTAGTAATTTTTGTCACTCATGTAACAACTTAAGTCTTGGAGCAGTCACTTGTTAATATCTGTATTTTGTATTGATTTACTATTGCAGTTCTCAGATTTCAATTGATGAGCTATTGCATGTTTGTTACAATATGATTTCCTAGATTGTTTGAGTGAGTTCTTTTATTGAGTGATGCATTGAGTGGATGATTTCTAGGAGTGCTACTTTAATTTTTCAAGAATTATTGAGTTATATAGTGGTTTGTTTTTTATAATATTTTACTTTACAAGGTGTGTTTACTTTCAAGAAATATGTGCAAGGAGTGTTTAATGTTTGAGTGTAATAATGATAGTTTTGGAGTGTAGAGAGAGACAATCACAATGATGTGATTCTGAGAGTCTTTATATCAAATAGTGCTAGTTCGAATGTTGCATATGCTTTTCATTATAACCTTGGAATAAAAACACTTACCATGGTTGAAGATTAATGTTTGAGTACGATTAATTGACCCTAATTTAAAGACAATTAAACTTACCAACATTTTGGCACTGCTAACAGAGAGGTTATTAGAGGTGCAAATGTGTGACTAACATTTTTTTATGCATTGTTTGTGAGTGTGTTAGATGTTATAACAACCCTAGTAAAAATTTCATGTAATAAAAGTTAATAGAGGAAAAATAAGACCACGGTTAAGGGACACTTATTCCAAGCTAAATGTTGGGAAAATATATCCTAGTGGAGATCACTGAATGTGTGTTTTGGCCAAGGAAATTTGGCAAAGGCTAAGGAAAAGGCATTAAAAGGAAAAAAATGAAATTTTGGCACATTTGTTTATGAAAATAACGGAAAATAGGAGAAAATTAAGGTGAAAGGTCACATGTTACATGTGAGGAGGAAAACAAAGGAAAATAATGGAAAATGAAGAAATAGAAACCTCATTAATAAAAAGGCTTATGAGGATCAGTTGGTAACCTTTTGTCAGTTCAAGTTTGGAGCTCTCTCATTATTCTCTCTCTCTCTCTCTCTCTCTCTCCCTCTCTCTCTCTCTCTTTATTGGCCACTTAGAGTTTTCTTAGAGCACTCTAGCTTTGAATCAAGGAAGGAAAAGCAATAATAGGGAAAGGAATGAAAGCAAGGACCAAGGAAGGAAAACAGGATCAAGTGGCTTCAACAAGAATACTTGTAGGTAACCTTTTTTATGTGTTATTTCCTAGCTATTTTGGACATGGTTTTGCATATTGGTGTATGGTTCTCTTGTTGTCGGTGGCATGGTTTTGTTGGGTTATGACAGTGGTTTTCACCCTAGCCTTGAATTGTTTTGGATGCCATGGTGTTGGGATGTTTATTTTGGTGTTTTAGCTTTGGTTTGCTGGATGGATTTTAGAATCTGGGGCAAAGGTGGTCTCAAGTTTCATTCCCAAAGGCCTAGGAATACCTTGATCAGTTTTGGTGGGATACACAATAAATCCTAAGGGAGAAGTCTTTGTTTAGGGCATAGTGATTCAGGATTGGATTGCGGTAAAGCCTGAGATACAAGGAGACAGTAAATTCCTCAAGGATAGTGATGGATTCCGGATGGCATTCCAAGTTCGGTTCGATGGTGATCAGAGCACTGGTTTTGGTGTGATTACAGTTTGGTGAGGGTGGAGGTGGTTTAACCTCTAGATTCCCTTGGTTGTTCATGGATTGGTTTTTCTACGAGATCCCACATTCATATTGGAATATGGCATGGGTGTGACTAGCTGAAAGAGAGATTTGTTTCAGCGATGTCTATGGTCGGGTGGTACATGGAAGTCCTGACCCTGTCGAATTTGCCTATGATTGATAAAATCTAAGTTCTATTACTTTTTCATTGATTTATATGTGGATTTAATGGCTATCATATCTCTAATATTTATATGGTTTTATGTTGGTTACAAGCATGCTTAAATGGTAGGTTCATGTCATGGTTATTTCATATATTTACTTTTAATTGTTAAATGGATGGACTTAAGACCTAATTAATGATATAATAGTTCAATGGAGAAGGAGGTGATCCTTATGATTATGTTTCATAAGTTCTTTCAGTCATTTATGTAGAAATTCCCACTGAAGATCGACATTTTATGCAATATACTAAAACACAATACAAGATCTACTTCTACAACACTTTGCAGAAGCTTAATCGAATTGAGCAAGATCAAGAGAACACATATAACTAAGAATAAGAAATCAGTCACACATAACATAGAAGATATAACCCAATGAAAGTCTCAGCCTAAAACCCCAACTTTGTATTATCATACAAGTGGAAATCTTGTTCAAGTTACAAAAAGAATCAGCTCTCAAGCTATCCTACTCTCTCTACAATCAAACAATACAGCTCACAAACTGAATAGACATTATATATGTCCTCCTCAAGCCCTCCAAGTCTCCTATTTCCTTGTACAATTTTTCTTAGGGTCCAATGATGTCACATGTGTGAATTGGCCTCATCACACTCACTAAACCTAAAGAAGTAACAGCACAATCCTCAAGGAAAGAATTCCTTTTGCATGCAAGGAATATTCACAATGGAATATTCTAGCAACTAATAGTACACTGCCCCTCCATCTGATCTCAACTGCGTCTCTGTCTAAACTAACATGCATGAGTTATTTATGAGAGAATAATCAGTTATTTGAAGTGCAGTAGTTACATGCATGCAAGCATTAACTAACTAAACTTAAATTAATTCAACAAACTATTTGAATTAATCTAACTGGACTTTACTCGGCTAACTAAGACAACTAATTACAAATCAATATCACAACTCATCCTTATCTCTTTAATTGATGAATAAATTCCTCAATTAATGGAGAAACTATTGCATGCCCCCACACTGACTTCATGTTTGATTTTCCTTAACTAATTAACTTAGGATGAATTAATTAATTATTTTACAAACTGCTGCTAAGACCAAATTCAAATTTTACTTCACTATTTTAGTTTAGGGACTGACTAAAATAGGAAGGTATCCCAAAATTATATTTATAGAATTCTATTTTTAGCACTTCCATTTTTCCATCCATTGTTGCTAAGATCAACACTGGCTAAACTGCTATTTATAACAGTGCTATTTTTAGCAATTCTATTTTTAGCATTTCTTGTTGCTATTTTCAACAATTTTAGCTATGTCTTGTATCCTAGACCTGTAGGTTGCATTGATGCCAGGTGTTTGACAAAATGTCAATCCCGATTGGGGATTCTCAGGCCTTGTACTAAGGTTTATTTTTTATTTATAAACATTTTTATCATGTATTTGATGGCTTCTAAAGGTTGTTGCAAGTTCTAGGCAGAGGCCAAGATTCTGGGCTAGAAAAGTGGCTCAAATATTGGGGTAGCTAGAATAGGTCTATTGAGAAAAGTCCACAGTCACTGGCACACCTATGAGAGAAACTTTGGGTTGCTGGACGTTGTCATGGCTATAGCATGAGAGTGACCAGAGGTCAAAAGGCTTAAATCATTAGTGGGACTTAGGGATAGGATGTCTGAGTGGTTGACATGTCTCCTGAGGGTGTTGTTGCTGATATGATGAGTTGTTTGTTATGTTCTGATGGTTCCATTTCCTTAAGGTCACTAAGGAAGTTGAATCCCTTAAAATAGCCTCTCTCATTGCATGTTTACCCCGGCTGGTAGGTTTCTTGGGTTGACCTAGGAGGAGGGCGTGTTATAAATTGGTATCAGAGTGTGGTTGCACTCTCTTTGGGTGAAGGTGCTTGGTCATGCATGCATGTCAGTTGCATATGTGTCTCTCACACTTTCATTCCATGTGCTTGGTACATTGCATCATTTTGATCGTGATTGTAGTAAGGTTGTCATGAAGAACTTGATGTGATTTTGTGGGATGCATCGTTAGAAGGATATGACTAGTTGCATATGGTTATATGTCACTTACACGTTGATCATATGTCACTTGACTACATCATTGTATGTTAGGTGCATTTTTGAATGTTTTGATTACACGTATTAGTCTTTTAGGTTGGTTACAAGAATTGATCACTTATGCTCGACTACAGGCATTCATACGTATGTGTAGTTGATTAGGCATTGCTTATGCATGCCGATAGTTGCATGTGGCAATGTGTGCAATGGATTAATGGTTGTTTTCATGCATGGAATCATAGCATGCATTGTTGATATGGCCTTGCATTGATGATTAGACCCTAGCTAGAATGATGTTTATGCATTGATACACTTATTTGATATATGTCTATATGTTGTTATGATTATGTTATACATGTGTTATGTTCATTTGATGATCTTGTAGACAAGGTATCCTTCATGAATTGATGCCTTGCAGGAAAGAGATCAAATGGCTGGCAAGGTGGTAGACTACATAGAGTATCCTTATGCATTAGATGGGTAGCATGGTGTGGGGAACTCTTTTGACTTGGAAAAAACATTAAGAAGCCTGAAGGAATAAATAAGGAATTGTAAAGCAGATAATGACCAAATCAAGCAGGCACAAGAGAAACAAGCGAAGGTGAATGTGATACTACTTCAACGTTTGTTAGATTTGCAATGATAGGGACCACTTCAGATTAGCCATGGACATGAGGAAAAACTAATGGGGCATATGGTAGTAGGTCTCCTAATAGACACAGGTTGGATAGATTTGACACAATCATAGATGGTAGGTTGTTGGACACTCTGGATAGGAGAGGTGATCGACAGAGGTACTATTCCAGTTCTAGTTCTGATAGGCATCATGATCATCATTGTTATCATCCTTATAGGAGGAGTGATGGGGGATAATAGATGGATGAGTTTAAGAAGGAAAATCCACCTACCTTTGATGGAGAGATGAATAAATCACAAGATGCAAAAGCATGGTCGTTGGGCATGAATAAATTCTTCCAATTGCATGATTATTCAGAAAACATGAAAGCAAAAATAACCACTTTTAGTCTCAAAGGTAAAGTGGATATTTGTTGGGAAGACATGAAGAATGTCAAAGGTATACATGAGGATTATTTGACTTGGCATGCATTTGAAAGTATCTTCAAGAAGAATTACTTTTCTCAGAGGTACTATGATGACATAGCTAACGATTTTTATAAGTTGTGGATGGGTACTATGACAGATGATAGGTATACTAGCAGATTTTTGGAGATGTTGATATATGTGCCTTACCTCAGAGAGGAGAAGGCCAAGTTTCAAATATTCATTAGTGGACTTCCAGTTGCATACAGAGACCGGTTTGAGTTCGATGAGCCTAGTTCATTGGAGGAGGCCATCCCAAAGTTGAAGTATTGTTATGAGAAGTCAAAGTGAAATGTTGAGCCTAAGAATGACTTGAAAATAAATGAGAAATCTAAAGGAAAATGGCCACCAAAGAAAGGATGTGGAGAGCAACAAGCTAGAGGTGGTGGTAGGGAACCATTGCAATGTTGGATATATGGTAAGGATCATCATAAGAGGGATTGTCCGCAGTATCAGAGTGGTGGTAGAACACAAATCCACTGTGCTCAAAAGGTGCATATAATTGGTGATGTTGGTCATAAAATTCCTCAGATCTATGTAGCTGTAGATAATAGGCAAGTGGATCATCATGAATTGATCATTGAGATGGATAGTAAGATTTGTGATCAAGTTGTTTCTATTTTGATTGATCCTAGATCTAACTATAGTTATATTAAGGCTAACCTGGTGGATAAGTGTGGTTTGAGAAAAGAAGTGCATGAAAAAGCTTGGTTGGTATAGTTGGCTACATGTATGAAGAAGCGAGTTCACCATTGGGTAAGAGCTTGTGCATTTGAGTTAAATGGCATGCCTACAAAACCAAAATTGAATGTATTTCCATTGGGATCGTATAGTATGCTTTTGGGTATGGATTAGCTATATCTTTAGAGAATCAAATTGGATTGCTTCGACAAGGCAATTGAGTGTGTGGATGATAGCGGGGAAAAGAGGACTTTGCAAGGGAAGAAGAAGCCTACATCAGTGAGGATGGTTACTGCTATGCAAGCTAAGTGTAGTTGCAAAAACGTTTGTGTGATGTTTGCAGTACACATTTCTAGTGACAAGGGTAAGGAGGTTGAGGATGCCGATGTGTTGAGAAGGTGCCCATTTTTGCAATAGTTTCATGATGTATTTCCTGAGGAAATTATAGAGTTTCCACCTCTTAATGAGGTAAAAGTTTCTATTGAGTTGGTACCAGGTGTAGGCCCACCATCAAAATCACCTTACAGGATGAGCACACCTGAGTTGGTTGAGTTAAAGTTGTAGCTGAAGGAAATGTTGGACAAGGGGTACATTAGGCCGAGTGTATCACCTTAGGGTGCACTAGTCTTGTTCGTGAAGAAGAAATATTATACTCAGATTTTGCATTGACTACAAGCAGCTGAATAAGGTAATGATCAAGAATAGGTACCCATTGCTGAGGATTGATGATTTGTTTGATCAGTTGAAGGGAGCAACAATGTTCTCTAAGATCGATTTGAGATCAGGATACATCAGGAATGCATAAATGAAGAGGATATTTTCAAGGCTACGTTTAGGACCAGGAATGGGCATTATGTGTTTGTTATTGTTCCATTCGGTTTGACTAATTCTCTAGCTACATTTATGAGTTTAATGAATAGTGTGTTGCGTCCTTATTTGGAAATTTTTTTTATTGTATTCATTGATGACATCTTGATATAGAGGAAGAGAATGCTGAGAATTTAGCAGTAGTGTTGATATTTCTAAAAGAGCATCAATTGTATGCTAAACTTAGCAAGTGTAGCTTCTTTCAAATGAAGGTACATTAATTGGGGCATGCTACCTCCGAGGATGGCATAACAGTGGATCCAGAAAATATAAGGGCCTTCATGGAGTGGGAACCTCCTAAGAATGTGGATGACATGAGATCATTTATGGGATTGGCAGGTTACTACAGGAGGTTCATCAGGAACCTCTCACGAATTTCATATCCTATCACATCATTGCAGTGGAAAGGTAAGAAGTTTGAATGGATAGAAGAATGTGAGGCTACTTTTGAGAAGCTTATGCAGTTGTTGACACATGCACTAGTACTAAATATTGCAAATTCAGACAAGGAGTTTGTAGTATGTACATATGCTTGTAAAAGAGGACTTGATGGATTTCTCATGCAAGAAGGATAGGTGGTGTGCTATGAGTCACAGAAACTGAATGAGCATGAGTATAACTATCCAACCAATGATCTTGAGTTAGCAATGATTATACATGCATTGAAGATGTGGAGGAACTATCTTTTGGGCATGAGGTTTACATTGATGAGTGATCATAGTGGGTTGAGGTATTTGTTTGATCAACTGAATATAAATGTTAGGCAAGCTAGATGGTTGACTACCCTTAGTGAGTTCAACCTCGAGATCAGATACATTAAAGGGAAGGAGAACCAAGTTGTGGATGCTTTTAGTAGGAAGGTATAGGTAAATCATATAGTAGCTTTGAGATCTTATGGGACAAAGTTACAGGATAGGATATTGCAAGCAGGACAACGAGATGACATATACATGGAGATTATGCATAACTTACAATAGAGCATAGGTATAGATATAGGTGCAGGTGCAGGTACAGGTCATTGTGATGTAGACTATCGTCTCATGGCAGATGGTTTGGTGAGGTTTAGAGACAGGATCTACGTGTGGAATTGCAGTGAGTTCAAGAGTCTTATCTTGAGGGTGTTTCATGCCAAGCCATACTTGGGTCATCTAGGATATCATAAGACATTGAAAATGATAAAGAATTTCTACTATTGGCTAAATATAAAGAAGGAAGTGGTAGAGTTCGTGGATAGATGTTTAGATTGTCAATAGGTAAAGGAAAAATGTAAGCATCTAGGTGTTTTACTACAACCTATAGCAATTCCAGAATGGAAATGGGAGGTCATTTCCATGGATTTCATCATGGGACTTCCAAGGACATTGAGGAAACATGATTGTATTATGGTCATGGTTAACAGGTTGAGCAAGGTAGATCACTTCATTCCAGTAAAGACTACATATTCAGCCAGTAAGGTAGCATAGGTGTTCATTAGAGAGATAGTGAGACTACATGGTGTTTTGAAGAAGATTGTGTCGGACATCGATGCAAATTTCACTTCCAAGTTCTAGAAGGAGCTATTTATAGGTTTGGGTATAGAGTTGACCTTTAGTATAACTTATCATGCACAGATAGATGGGAAGACAAAGAGGGTCAATAGGATCTTGGAGGATATGTTAAGGATGTATGTGATGCACTAGTAGAGGAAATGGGAGGAGTATCTTCCATTGGACGAGTTTGCATACAACAATGGTTATCAAGAGTCATTGAGGATGAGTCCTTTTGAGGCATTGCATGCACAAAGTTGTAACAGTCCTATCAACTGGAGTGATCCAGTGAACAGGGTACTTATTGGACCATATATGTTGGTAGATATGGAGCAAGAAATGCATGTTATAAAGAAGAATCTAAAGGCAACACAAGATAGACAGAAGAGTTATGCCAATCAACACAAGGTGTTCAAGGAGTTTCAGGTTGAGGAGCATTTGTATTTGTGCATCAAGATCAAGAAAATCACTTTGAGGATTGGTTCATGTGCCAAGTTGGAACCATGGTATTGTTGGCCTTTCGATATCCTTGAAAGAATTGGACCAGTGGCATGTCAAATTTCACTACCTCCAATAATGAAAGTCCATGATGTTTTCCATATTTCATTTCTTAAGGAGTATATAAACGACATTGCATGTTATTGATTGGTCTGTACTGTAGGTGGAGCAAGAAGGAGAGTTCTAGTTGGAGCCTCAATGAATATTGTAGTGGAAACATCTTATGCTCAAGAATAGAGCCGTAGAGAAATTTAAAGTGCAGTGGAAGCACTTTGGGCTTGAAGAAGCTACATGGGAGATGGCAGATCAGATGTGGGCCCTGTGCCCTTCATTGTTTTCTGGTTGAGGAAAAGCAGTTTTGGTTTGAAGTTAGTATATTTTTGGCATATGTTTCGCTGATGTTTTGGTATATGTATGTATAAGTATATGGATGTAAATACTAACATGAGATAAGTTATAGATCTCTAATAAGTGGTATGGGTGTCATGTTATTATGGTTGTTAGATTTTCATGGTTTTCATGATGTTTTTCTTTTGTGCAGGTCTTTCATTGTAAATACTACATTGAGCTAAGTTATAAAGATCATTGGGAAGTATGTTTGATTTTCAGTGGTTTTGCTGAGGTCACGGCGTGGTTTAACATTGAGGATAGTGTTCTCCAAGGGGGAGGGTTCTATAATGGCCCTGGTGAAAATTTCATGTAATAAAAGTTAATAAAGGAAAAAATAAGACCACGGTTAAGGGACACTTATTCCAAGCTAAATGTTGGGAAAATATATCCTAGTGGGCATCAATTGATGTGTGTTTTGGCTAAGGAAAATTGGCAAAGGCTAAGCCAAAAGAATTAAAAGGAAAAAAGAAATTTTTGGTACATTTATTTATGAAAATAAAGGAAAATAGGAGAAAAGTAAAGTGAAAGGTCACAAGTTGCATGTGAGGAGGAAAACGAAGGAAAATAATGGAAAATGAAGAAACATAGGCCTCATTAATAAAAGGATTTTGAGGATCAGTTGGTAACCTTTTGTCAGTTCAAGTTTGGAGCTCTCTCATTATGTCTCTCTCTATCTCTCTCGCTCTTGGTCACTTAGAGTTATCTTGGAGCACTTTAGATTTGGATCAAGGAAGGAAAAGCAAGCAAAGGGAAAGGAAGGAAAGCAAGGATCAAGGATGGAAAGTAGGATCAAGCAACTTCAACAAGAATACTTACAGGTAACCTTTTGCATGTGTGGTTTCCTATCTATTTTTGACATGCATGGATTTTCATGTTGGTGTATGGTTTTCTTGCTGTTAGTGGCATGGTTTTCTCAGGTTATGACAATGGTTTTTAGCCTAGCCTTTCCTTTTTCTGGATGCCATGGTTTTGGGTTTTTTATGTTGGTGTTTGAGCTTTGGTTGTTAGATGGATTTTAGAATCTGGGGTGGAGGTGGTCTCAATTTTCATTCCCAAAGGCCTAGGAATCCCTTGACTAGTTTTGGTGGGATACATGGTAAAGCCTGAGGGAAAAGTCTTGATTTAGGGCCTAGTGATCCATGTTTGGATTGTAGTAAAGCCGAAGAGATTGGTATCAGTTTAGGGCCTAATGATTTGGGATTGGATTGCGGTAAAGCCTAAGAGACAAGGAGATGATAAATTCCTCAAAGATGGCATGGGAGTGATTAGCTGAAAGAGAGATTTGGTTCAGCCATGTCTATGGTCAGGTGGTACGTGGAAGTCTCGAACCTAGTTGCATTTTCCTATGATTAATAATAACTAATTTCTCTTACTTTTGCACTGATTTATATGTGGATTTAATGGCTTTCATATGTCTAATATTTATATGGTTTTATGCTGGTTACAAGCATGGTTAAACGATCGGTTCATGTCATGGTTATTTCATATATTTACTTGTAATTGTTAAATGGATGGATACAAGACCTAGTTTATGATACAATATTTCAATGGAGAAGTACATGATCCTTCTGATTATGTTTCATAAGTTATTTCAGTCATTTATGCTTTGTCTTGTATCCTATACCTATAGGTTGCATTGAATCCAAGTGTTTGACAAAATGTCAGCACCGGTTGGGGATGCTTAGGCCTAGTCATGAGGTTGATTTTTGATTTATCAACATTTTTATCACATATTTGATGGATTTTGAAGGTTGTAGCAAGTTTTGGGTAGAGGAAGAGATTCTAGGCTAGAAAACTTTCTCAAATCTCAGGGTCGTTGGCACAGGTCTATTGAGAAAAGTCCACAGTCACTGGAAAATAGGCATATGAAAGTGACTTTGGGTTGCTAGAGACTGTCATGCGTATAGAATTAGAGTGGCCATGGGTTAAAAGGCTTAAATCACTAGTGGTATTTAGGGAGAGGATGTCTAGGTGGCTGACATGTCCCTGAGGGTGTTGTTGTTGATGTGGATGAGTTTGTTTGTTATATTCCTTCAGTTCCATTTCCTTAAGGTCACGAAGGAAGTTGAATCCCTTATATTAGCCTCTCTCATTACATGTTTATCCTGACTGGTAGGTTGCTTGGGTGGGCCCAGGAGGAGGGGGTGTTACAAATGTGTTTGTGACTCTGAGGTGTTAGGGAGTAAAGATGAGAGGAAAGAACCTATGAATCACTTCGATAGACTGAAGTGGGCTCGAATCTGTAAGGAGTCAGGGCACATAGGATTTCATGAATAGAGAAGAAGAAAACTATGGTTCCCATAAATAAACTAATTGTGTTGGTAGAAGAGGATGTGGGAGAAGGAAGAAATATGATTTATGAAGAGTAACATATATTAAAAGTCGAGGCCAAATCATCCATTCAGAGGAAAACATATGGAAAAAAAAATTTAATACAAATTCTCCATGAAGGTCAACATCCCCTGAATCATCTGTGTTGGGAGCTCACATTAGGGAGGCAAAATTTTATGAACCCTCATCCTTAGAAGCAAGCCCAAGTATTTCTGATATATCTATATAAGTAGAGGGAGAACATCAATAATTTTTGGAGGGGGAGGGGGATATATAGGGGACCAATATGGATAAAGATTTGAGCCCATAAAAAAACCACCCAATTTTTATATTCTAGATTTAGGAATGTTGTGAGAAAGTTTGCTAGTGATCTTGTTGTGAATTTTGGAAGTGTTGTGGAATATCCTGAACAATTTGAACAACTTAAGAAACTTGAAAAACTTGAGTAGCCTAAACAATTTGAAAACCCTAAGAAACCTGAATGATTTGAAAAACCTGAGCAACCTTAGCAATATTTGGAAGATTCCTCTCAATCAAGGAGACAACAAATTCCTAAACTAGTGTGGCATGATTTTGAAATCTTCAAGGAAGAAAATATGGCAGAAGAGAAAACTACTATATTTGAGTTACCTATTATAAATTTTCTAGGGGATTACCCAATGAAAAACATTCTCTTATCAAACCTTTTAGTTTTCCAATGTATTACCAACGAAGAACTAGATACCTCCATTTTGAATTTGATTTTATATGTAGAAGCTATGAATATATCTTCTATGCCTAAAATCTAAAGATATTCCTTGCTACTCTAAAAGGAGAGACCTTAAGGTGGTTTACAAGTTTATGGGGTTCATCTATTTCCTCATGGGAAGATATGAAACAATCTTCTTGGACAAGTTTCAAAACAATTGCAGGACTAGGGATAAAAGAGAAGAGTTATTTAGAATGTCCTAAAGGGATGAAGGGAGCTTGGAAGACCATATATAATGTATACATTATAACTTGAAGGATCCAAGAAAATTAATTTGAGTAAGGACATATTGAAGACTATTTTGATCAAAGGAATGAGAGAAGATTTCTTAGACATGTTAAATATTATGGGGAAGGATACATATCTAAATAACTTATGATGTTGTTGGTTGATAAAAGGTGCCTTTTAAAAATCCTAATTATCCTCACATTAATTATCAATCCAGGCAAGTCTTCTTATTTCAAGAGTGTACACAGTGTGTGGCTGCTATTTACTTAGAGAGTAATGTTTCTAAATTGTAGTACATATCTTTTAAATACAAGAGTAAACAAATGCATCTAGTAAATTCCAATTGTAATTAAAGAAAACTCAATCCTTTAATGAAATCAAATCTTACATTCATCAAAGTAACAACAACATCAGTTGATAGTATAGTAATGATAACTCATCCCTCTTTAGCTAATTTAATCTAAATCAAACCCAATCCTCAATAGGTAATCTAAACATCAAATGAATATCAATATGAGAGTGTCAATAGCAATAGTTAATACTCTTTACAGTTGATTATATTAAGCGGAATATTTATCTAAGAAACTTGATCTGCGATGAAAGAAAAATGAATCGATGACAATACCATGAATGATATAAAGTAAAGAGATTCTGTTAACACTAGAAAATAATAAACAGCACAACGATAAAATCACAGAAAGCAAGAATATTATCAAACCATCACACTTGCGAGAATTGGAAATGTGTGGCACAAGAAGAGAAATTGAATCCACCAGAGGCTAGGCCCTTAGCCGCCAGCGAAACACTGCTATGTTACTTTAGGAAATGCAAGGGAACAACAACTTTGCTTATATATTAATCATAAAACTAAATGAGCATTACAATATATTCATGTTCTTCTTGACAGTAAGAGTTTGTGATTACAATTAAAAATACAATAATACAGAAATTCATCCTCCTCTATTCTTACAAAACGTCATCTTTTATAATAGGAAATGGTGAAAAGATAAATGATAAAAGTGATCCCTCAGGATCGAGATTCACAACAGTTTTCCATCTTCAGACATCATTTCCTTTCCTGTGCTAATCTTGTTTATTTTCTTTTAGCCATATCTACAACCGCCACGTTCCTTCTTTAGCTTGCTGATTCTTGTTGTTCCTTCTTACGGAACAACATTTGTCCCTTTTGTTGTTTTCGAGCATAAAGGAAAGTGATAATTAGCTAAGTCATAAATGCAGGTAATTTCTTCATTTCTTACTGTAATTCCTTAATAGATTAGCGCATTGAGATATAGAAAGGTTAAGAATAAAGGAAAAGGATAATGAGTTTAATAGTAAATGCATACCTTTTCCATGACCCAACATACTCCCCTGCTTACCCTTTCTTGTTGACACCTAATCATCAGGATTGGGTGAATAAATACAATTTATGTAAATAAATAATAAGAAATATGAATAGTCTTTGGGAGGTGAAGTGAACAGTCTCCATCATGTATATAATAAAGACCTACCTAAAGGAATAACATGAATTAAATTTGTGGAGTTACTACTTGGCCTCACATGGTATCAGAGCCAGCTCCCGAAATTAGTATTTATGGAACTCCTTCTGTGGCAGTGTCATATATGTGTTTCTCTATCAAGTCTATGCCTTCTGTCTAGACTGTGACCTTTGTCATATGCATTTTTTAAGTAAATGTTGAATGTTGTGGTAGGAACATTGGTGTTCTTAAAGGTGGATGTCGATGAAATGACTAAGGTGAGTGCAAAATGGGACGTTCAAGCAATGTTGGCCTTCATTTTCAGAAAAGATGGGAAATAGATTGACAAGCTTAATGGACTCGATCAACCGGAGTTGGAGAAGAAAGTTTTAAACTGTGTCTCCATGGCCCAGTCTACTTGAAATCATCTTCATGAGTATTTATGTATGTTTCATTGATACTTGAAGTTGCATCGAAAGCTAAACCATAACTATAGAGGTTGATAACCTAGGCGTTTGTGTCTGTAATATATATTAGATAATGTGTAATAGTTTTCATTTAGTATGCTTATGATGCTCTTGGTATGAACGCTGTTATGAACGTTGTCATGAACAACGTGGTATTGCGTTGATAGCGTTGCTCCATACCTCGACTTGGAACGTTGTGATAAGGGTCAGAAATCTCAGTGCTTTTGGAAAACTCATCACTGTCATGTGAGATCACTAGGGGCTTCTCTTGGCTTATTACATTGAATGTGTTGTTTATCTTGGCTTATATTTATGCTGCTCCCACAGTTTTTATGTTTGCGCTACCCATACATTTACAGTCACCATATGTATACAATGCTCCATATTACGTTGAAAGTATTTCGTTGAATGTGTTGAATGTCTTTACATTGGTATCATATATGGTTGTTTATGCTGCCCCATCCATATATATTTCTTGAATGCTAGTTCCATTGAAGATTGGTCTAGTTTAATACAGTTCTTGAACGCTGCCATGAAAGTCTATTGAAGATTTGCAGCTCATAATGCTGGTATCATTTCTTGCATTTACAATGCCTTAATACACAATCTTGTGTATTACATTGAACGTTGTTATTACATTGTATTTACGCTACCCCACTCGTCTATGCGTTGCAGTTTTTTTTTGGCATATAAAATTCGTTGAATGCCATGTGTTGAATAGAGTTTTTAAAACAAGGTCATGGGTCAAAGCACTGTGGCATAAAGTGTTGAACATACTGTACAATTTTTTATGTATTGGAGCTGCTCCACAATATATTTAGGTTGAATTATATTAGGCAGAATTTTTTTGTTATAGTATGCATTCAATCATACCCATGGTGGGAATAGTTCTCATTGGCAAGGAGAGCTATCCTGAGTGGTCCCGCATGATAAAACACACCCTCATTTTCAATGAGTTGTTGAAAGGAGTGTGCATTGGAGATGGAGACAAAGAACCTGAATAGCCTAACTCAGACAAAGAGCTCGCCATTTGGGAAAATAAGAACAACAAAGCTTATGCATTAATCACAACTTCTGTAAATGAAGAGGTGAATCGCCATATTTCACCATTTTCAACTGCTTTTGAAGCTTTTCAAAAGCTGAAAGAACTCTTTGACTCACATTCTGTACTTGAAGTTGTTTAATTCATGATTAAACTCTTCACTCTTGAATTACAAAATAATGATCCTCTTTCTCTTGCATCCGAAGTAAAATCTAGAATGCATGATATCAAATCCACTAAGGTTGAATTGGATATTCCTCTTATAGCTTTTCTCAAGGCACTTTATCCTACTTACTCCAATTATCTTGAGTCATTGCAAGCAAATGGAAATCTCAAAGATATTACCTTTGGCTCTCTTGTGAAAAAATTTGTTGAAGGAGAGGAAGCTTTTGGAGAGAAGACAGCTCCTGAATCTTCTAAAGAGGTTGTGTTCCTTGCTCATAAAGAAAAGAATCTTGCTTAGGATTCTTCCAGAGGAAGAGGTGGTCAAAGAGGAAGAGGAAGATATTTCAGAGGTGGGGGGGGGCAGACACTTTCAAGGAGAAAAGGCATATTTGCACTGCATACACTGCAAAAGAAATGGATCACATGATGCCTCTATATGCAAGTTACCATTGGAAAAAATTGATCAGCAAAGAAATGAACATAAAGGTAAAACTAATGACACAGACAAAGGTAAAGCGCCTGAATCTGCTCACTATGTTGTGGCACAATGTAATATTAGAGTAAATGAAGATTTATTTAATGCTTCACTTTCTTCTTGGAAAAATGATTGGTTGCTTGATTCAGGAGCAACTTGCCACATGGCTCATCGAAAATATTTTTTTGAAGAATTTACTGACAATGTTGATGGAGTAGTATACTTTGCAGACCAATCAAAAATCAAGCCATCAGGGCTTGGCACAATCAAGCTTAAATTGCCTGGTCTTCCAGACTTTCTTCTGCATCATGTTCTATATCTTCCACAACTCAAGAGAAACTTGTTGTCCTTGGTCCAGATCTGCTAGCAAGGTCACTCCATTCATATGTTTGATGGCGATCTTGAGGTGAGAAAAGCATTTGACCACTCACTTGTCATGAGGGGAATAGAAGAAGAAAGGCTTCTCAAGCTGCAAGGTACCTCTGCTCGTGCACAACATTTCTCATACAATTCTCATTATGAATAAGGTACACTTCCATCAAGTTTATTATCGCATTCTAGAATTGGACATTTGAACTATGACAGCCTCCGCTTGTTGAAGAAAAATTGTGTTTCTAGTTTGCCTAATATTCCTAGGAAATTTAAGCAATGTGATGCTTGCATTCTAGGAAAGCATAGCAAGCAGTATTTTCATGATTCACATTCAAGAGCACATAGAAAACTTGAACTCATTCATTTAGATTTATGTGGTCTAATGCATGTTTCTTTTGCAAATGGAAATAAATATATGATGACATTTATTGATGACTACACTAGAATATGTTAGGTTTATTTAGTGAAGAAAAAATCTGATGCTTTTCAAGCATTCAAGAACTTTCATAAATGGGTTGAAAATGATGTACAATCTCTTATTGGGTCTATTCACACTAATAATGGAAAATAATACACATCAAATGAATTTGGAAACTATATTTTCCAACATGGGAACAAACATCAAACAAATGTACCTTATAATCCCCAACAGAATGGTGTAGCTGAAAGAATGAATAGGACAATCTTAAATATGGTACGCTCCATGCTCTTCTTCAAAAATGTAAAAATAATGTTTTGGGCTGATGTTGTTCTATGTGTTTCATAAGAATAGATGTCCATCTAATGCTATTAGAAACAAGACTCCATATGAAATGTTGTATGGGCATGTTCCTTTAGTAAAGCATCTCAGGGTCTTTGGTTCCACCTGTTATGCCTTGATACCAAAGGTACATAGAAACAAATTTGGTGCAAGAAGTCACAATTTTATCTTCCTGGGTTATTCAAACATCTCCAAAGCATACTATCTTTATGATGAAGTCAATAAAAAGTTTGTTGTATCTAGAGATGTAACTTTTCTTGAATCATCCAAAACTGATAATGTTGTTGAGTGGTAACTTGATCATTTGGATGGATTCGCAAAAGCAAAATCATTTCAAGAATTTGATAATCAGATTCCACATCTTGAAGGGGGAATTCCTATACTAGATCAACATGTGGAATCTTCTTCTGAAGAACTCTCTCCCCTGCATGAAACCCGAACAACGAACAATGCTTTAAGTGATGTGATTGATAGAATTGGGAGACTCAATATTGATTCAGTCCCAACTGAAGCAACAGAGCAGCCTAGACCATCTGAGAAAGGTCCCCCAAAGTGGCTGAAAAAGACACTTGAAAGTGTTCATCCTAATGAGGTTGGAAAGACAAGAACTAGAAATTCAAACTAGCAAAATGGAGGTGATGTAGATGATTCTAATTCACCTATTGATATGGATGTTTCTTATGATTGTGAATTGAACTTGTCTACAGATTTTGAACCAACTTCCTTCAAAGAAGCTACTTCTCATGATGAATGGGAAGAAGTGATGCAAAAGGAGTATGATTCCCTCATAAAGAGCAACACTTGGAAGCTGGTTGATCCTCCATTAGGAACCAAACCAATTGGATGCAAGTGGGTCTACAAGAACAAGTATAAAGCTGATGGCTCACTTGACAAGCACAATGCCAGGCATGTGGCAAAAGGTTTTGCACAGAAGGAAGGGGTCGATTATGAGGATACCTTTTTCCCCACAACAAAATGGGCTACCATCCGGACACTCTTTGCCCTGGCAGATCATAACAGTTGAAAAGTCCATCAAATGGATGTAAAAACCGCTTTCCTAAATGGAGATCTAAAAGAGAATGGTTTTTATGTCCCATCCTGAAGGATTTTCTATGAAAGGACATGAACATAAAGTATGAAAACTTGTGAAGTCCTTATATGGCCTCAAACAAGCACCGCGAGCCTGGTATGAAAAACTGACTGAGCATCTTTGAAACTCAATTTCAAACATCATGATCTTAATGATCCAACTTTGTTTGTGAAGAAAGTTGAAAAAACAGTTGGATATCCTGTGGTATATGTAGATGATCTTTTGATGAGAGGGAACAATGAAAGCTACATTGCATCCATAAAGAAGGAATTGGGGAAAAGTTTTGAAATGACTGATTTTGGCTATGTTCATTACTATCTTGGTATTGAAGTAACCTAACATTCGAAGTCAATATTTCTTTCTCAAAAGAAATACATTGGAGATCCGTTGAATAGGTTTGGCATGAAAGAATGCAATCCTCTTACTACTCCAATGGAACAAAACTTAAAGCTCACATCTATTGAAGGAAAAGAATTTGAGGATGCAACAAAGTATATACAGCTTGTAGGAAGTCTCAACTACCTAACTACTACTAGACCAAACATTTCGTTTGCTATTGGAATCCTCTCCAGGTTTATGCAAAATCCTTGTGAAGGATATTGGTCTACTGCAAAAAGAGTTCTAAGGTACTTGAAGGGAACTCAAGACGTTGGAATCAAGTATACACAGGTGGACGACTTCAATTTGATTGGATACTCTGATTCAGACTTCGATGGAGACAGAAACTAGGGTATCTACTTCAAGATATGCTATGAGTCTTGGATTAGGAGATGTCTCATGGAGATCACGCAAACAATCAATTCCAGCAGATTCCACAACAGAAGCAGAATACATGGAGGCAGCTGAGGCAACAAAAGAAATTGTGTGTCTCAGGAAAATTTTTGAAGATTTGCAGGTAAAACAAGTACAATAAACTCCAATCATGATTGGAAATACCTCTGCAATAAAGTTGGTTGAGAACCCAAAGTTCCATGATCAAACGAAGCACATCAATACTAAATATCATATGATTCGACATCATGTTGAGGCCAAGAAAATCCATCTCTGTCATTGTTCCACTAATGAGAAAATTGCAGACATCTTCACCAAAGTGCTTGGAAGAGAAAAGCTTGAACAATTTAGAATGATGCTTAGACTTACCAACATCCCTTCATATTAAGGGGGGAATGTTGACACCTAATCATCAGGATTGGGTGAATAAAAACAATTGATGCAAATAAATAATAAGAATATGAACAGTCATCGGGGGATGAAGTGAAAAGTATCCCTCATGTATATAATAAAGACCTACCTAAAGGAATAACATGAATTAAATTTGTGGAGTTACCACCTGGCCTAACATTTTTCATGTCCTCATGAAAACCATGTAGTTCGTATGCAGAGGAGTTGAGGAATAAGCTGGAGAAGGAATGTCTTAAAGCGGTTTGAAACCATGATTCTTGGCCAAGAGCTCAAAGATGTGCCCTGTCTGTCCTTTAGGTAGTTCATATATAGCCCAATACCCTTTAGTAGGATACCGAATAATAGGGATGGGGAACCGACAACCTAGCCAATAAGGGCCTTCTCTTAAGATGAGATTTCTATAAGTGACAAAGCGTTCTACAGTCAATTTAAATTTTTTATAATTAAATGGCTTTCTATTCTGTACATTGTTATTGGAAATTGTCCACCTAAACTTGGTTGTAGCCAAGGAGCTTTCCTAAATGGAGAGGAAGTATTCTACCCCCTTCTAGACAATTTCTTTATAAATAGGCCCCAGAATTTTGATTATTCCTTCCCTTTTCATCAAACTTTTGTGATTGGCCAACATTTGTAATGGTTGTTTTGGTTCACCTCTGACCCAAAGGTCCAGTCAATTTTCTTGCCTCTGGAACGTGTTATGAGCCTTGAACCATTTCAGTTGATTAATATCAAATGAAATAAAATCTTGGAATTACACATCCCCCAAAAAAGGACTAGGGTTCTTTTCGAGTTCTTCCTATAATACAAAATTATGTAAATAAAATTCACACAACAATCTCTAAAATTTTACCCCATGTTGTTTGCAACAGTTTATGAAATCTTCCATTGTTTTTAATTCTATCAGTTTTCCAGCTTTGACGGCTTTGAATTTCAGCCGCAAATATATTTTTATCAAAAAGAAGGCATAATTATTGGCAGGGTATCTGCATGCCAAGACATCAGTGTACAATGAGCAAATAGTATCCATTTGACTCATGACCTTCTCTAATCTAAGCTTCATTTTCTAAATCCTCTCCTCTTCCTTTCGATATTTATTGAATGTCTCACTTGCTAATGTATTCATGTCCCGGAGTTGCCTCTGTAACTCTTGGTATTTTTGCTAGGTGACAGTTTCCAACTCAAGCCGTACTATGGTAAGCCAAGCCTGGGCTAAATCTTCTTGAACATTCACTATACTGGGGTCACTGCTCATCATGATACCTTTGGCTTAGGTATTTTTCTGTGTACTCTTGCTATGAGAGTGGATGCCTATTGTTTGTGTTTCTTTGATGTAGGAGGCCCAAGCCTCTGTCTAGGTAGCCATGCCATAAGAGGGTACCATCTACGTCTGAATAGCTAATTCATGAGAAGGTATAGCCTCTGTTTGGGTAGTTGCTTCTGCAAAAATTGCATGTTGTTCCCTAACAAGTTCAGTGAGTATGGGCTCAGTTTGGGTCCCCGTAGCTTTTGTTTCATGTAATTGAGTTTGAACGGCTACGTTTATTGCTCCTTGGGTTTTATCTAGAACCTTCCCTGCTTTTAATTTTCTTATCTTTCTCCTGAGCCTTTTTACTATTTTTTGCAGCCTCTGTTGTTCCTTCTTAAGCTTTTTTATTTTGTTTTTCTACTTTTTAGGAGGAACAACTATTCTGCTAATCATCTCTGCTCCTAACGAGCTTGGTTGCTAATCTTGGTTTTGTTCTACAGGAATTGTGTCCTCTCCCTGGTTTCTTTCTATTTCTCTTGTTTGGCCTACATTTTCTATATTTGGGCCTTCTTAACTGGGTTCTTCTGGAGGCATATCACCAAGTTGGTTCACCTCTTCTTGAGTGGTCTCTTCCCTTGTTTTTGCTTTGCAGCTTATGTTTTCTGATATAATTCTATCATGGCCAGAGTGCTCTGTAGATTGGGTTGATCCAATGTTCAAATTAAGCGGGCTTTCAAACTGTATGAATTCATTCATATTGGCCAAAATTTGGGCCACTTCTATATCATGCAATAAATCACCTGAGGGACTTGATGTTGAGGGGTTTCTTATTCATTTATTTCCTCTTCTCCAGAATGCCTTGATTCTTCCCCATGGATAGCTTGATATTATGGCACTTTCTAGAGAAATTTATGGTTCCTCCACTTGCAACCATCACTTGACACTCTGGTGCTAGATATAAGAATCAATTCAATTCCTTGGCTATCTTACAGTGAATAAAATTATGGGTACTTCCTGAATCAATCAACACTATTACCTTTTTCTTCTTGATATGGCCTTCTATCTTAATAGTTTGAGGAGTGCTAATTCCAACCAATACATTACAAGATGTGGTTGGATTCATTTCTTCTTTCAATCCTTCAATGTCTTTCTTCAAAGGTTCCATGTTGCCATTCTTCAAATCATGATTAACATTCCTTTTGTTCTCATTATGAGTTTCCTCTCCTACCTTTTTTCCATTAGGAAGCCTTTCTAGTAACAATGTTTTCATACCATCCATCTTAGCTTCCATCTTCACTTCCATGCCGTCCATCTTAGCTTCCATGTCATCAATATTAGCTTCCATGCTATCCATCTTAGTTTCCACACCATTCATCTTAGCTTCCATGCCATTCATCTTAGCTTATGTTAGCTTTTGTGAGAGTGACATTTGTTGCGCTTGGTCTCGTAAATTTGATATATCATGTAGCATATCTTCCACTTATTCATGAGTCATACTAGAGATTTTAGGTTGTTTACCAGGTGTTTCCATTTTCTTTCTTCGGGGCATCAATTACCGATAATAATGCTTCACTATTCCCTTTGAATTCCTTCAAACTAATTTTTCAAACCAAGCTTATGCAAATATTTAAAAAAGAATACACACCTTTTTTCACATTGTAGGCACTCAATATTGAAGCTGATGTATCTCTATAATTTTGGATCTTCTAGTTTTGAAATTGTGATCTATAGTAGCACTATGTGTCCTCTTTCCAATGCCACAAGTCTGATCAAATTTGGATTCTCCAAGAAAGAGTTATGCACAATCTCCCAAGATGACCTGATTATATACCTTTTCAAAAGAGCGAAATTGTATGAAGTGCCATGTGTCACTGTTTTGATCTTCGGGTCTAAAAAATATACACAATAAACTATAGTCCGTCCGCTTTCTGTAACGTCTTACGAAATTTCAATCTGATGCTCAAAAAAAATGTTATGATGATTTTCCCAAGGTCACTTGCTTGAGATGTAATTCAAGAGTCTGCAAAAAGATCAACGTCCTCAGATCGTATCTCTGCAAATATAGCGCAAAAAGCTCTGAAATTTGGACCCGCGGTTCAATGCAATTTCTTCTCAAATGGGTTTTCTTTTTGGATTTTGAAACATCGCAGAAAAAAATTTATAGCGAAAATGCCACGATCACCTATTTGGGGCAGTGAAACACTAGAATCCATAACTCTGATACCAAATGTTATGAAACTAGCTCACAAAAAGATAGAAAAGAGAGATAAACACCTTATAATTCATCCTCTTCAAGGGGGAACCTCCTTTACATTACATAAATGAACAATTCTTGGATTATTCAAATGAAAAAACCTCCTTTCTATATATAGGAGTCTAAGGGATCACAATATAACCAAGCTGACCTAACAATAATAATATAAAAGCACAAAAATAACAATAGAGGGAATATGTGGGGAACAATAATAACAATATGGGGACAATAGGGGCAGAACAATATTAATAAGGGATACAACTACAATAGTAATGAGGGAATCACTAGTATTAAAGGGACCCAACACAGATAGTCAGTGCACACAATGATGTACTGTTTTTGCTTGGAAGGAGGGTCAATAGGTCTAATGAAGTTCATGTCCCACTTATCAAATGGCTTGAAAGTCACTTGAGGTTGTAGAGGAATTTCATCCCTTGGAGTAGGCTTTCCCATCCTTTGGCACCGATAGCATTGAGTAGTATATATTTTCATATCCTAATGAAGAGTGGGCCAATAATAGCCTGCTTGTAACACTTTCAATGTTGTCCTCTTTGCTGCAAAGTGACCTCCATAAGGCCCATGATGACAGGTCAGAAGGATGTCAAAGACTTCCTCCTCCCTAACAGACCTTCACAAGATTTGATCTGGGCCAAGTTTCAAGAGATTTCCCCCAATCCAAGTGAAGGGGGCACTCTTCGTTATAATATTTATTTTCTCTTTGGAGGACAAGTGTGGTGGGAACTATGCAGATACCAAATAGTTTTCTATGTCAGCAAACCATGGAGAGAGAGCTTAAATGGTGAACAAATGCTCATCTGGTAACTAGTCATCGACCATTCCCTCTTCACCTGCATGCAAATTTAATCTGGACAAAAAGTCTACAACAACATTTTCCTTACCAAGCTTATCAACAATAGTTAGATCAAACTACTATAATAAAAGAAACCATATTATAATATGGGCATTCACATCAGGTTTATTCATTAAATATTTGATTGCAACATGGTCAGTATGGACAAATGTTTGATAGCCTATAATATAATGCATAAATTTTTTCAATGAATGCACAACAACCAAGAGATCCTTTTCAGTCACTGTGTAGTTTAGTTCGGCCTTTTTCAGATTCTTACTAATAAAGTAAATGGCATAAGGCAATTTTTCATCTCTTTGACCTAGGGTTCATCCTATGGATTTGTGTGAGGCATCAACATTAATGTGAAAAGGAAGGGCCCAATTTGAGCCTCAAAGAATTGGGGCAGTGGTTAAGTTGTTCTTCAGGATTTCCAAGGCCTCTTGACAACTTTTTGACCATATAAACTCAAATTCCTTGGCCAACAACCCAAATAAAGGAGAGGCCAACTCTCTGAAGCCCTTTATGAACCTTCGGTAGTATCCAGCTAATACTAGGAAATTTCTGACAACTCTCTACTTTTGAGGAGGTGGGACCCATTGGATGATATCTATTTTGTTGGGGTCCACCTACAGTCCTTGCTTGATGTATTGAATGACACAGCACAGTCCTTGCAGTCATCAAGAATTCACATTTTTCGGGATTGAGAGATAGGTTCGTTTCAATGCATTTGTGTAGTACATTACTTAGGTTGGACAAAGCCTTGTCGAAATCACCCCCATAAGGTGTGAAATCATCCATATATATTTCTATTGCATCATGGACCAACTCGGCAAAGATACTCAGGACTGCTCTCTAAAAATTGGTAGGAGCATTTCATAGGCCAAAAGGAAGGAACCTTTAGGCAAAAGTGCCCCAAGGACAAGTGAAGGTGGTTTTATCCTAGAATTTTGGGCTAATCTGGATTTGGTTGTACCCTTTGAATCCATCTAGGAAAGAGAAAAACTTTTTCCTGCCAGGCCATCTAGCACTTGGTCAATGAAAGGTAGAGGGAAATGGTCTTCTTTGTGGCTTTGTTCAACTCCATGTAATCGACAACAATGATCCACTTACCATTCTTCTTTGGAACTAACACCAAAGGGGAGACCCACTCACTATCAGAGATAGGATAAATGAATCTTGCATCTAGCAAATTTTGCAGTTCTTCTTCAACTATATCTTTAAGAGTTGGATTCATCCACCTTTAGGGTTGTCGGACTGGCTTGCAACCTTCCTTGATATAAATATGGTGAGTGCACACAGAGGGGTGTACTCCCTTCATTTCTTTGTAACTCCAAGCGAAGGAATCTAGATGTTCCTTTAGCACGTTGCACAAGTTCTCCTCTTGGAGAACAAAAAGAGATGGATTGATTTTCACAATTTTCTCAGGGCCAAATTCTATGGTTTTGAAATAGAGAGGGTTGGAATCGACCAAGTACAGATCAATTGGATGGTTGTTCTGGGTTTCCTGTAATACTTCTTCTAGGGTCAATGTACTAGGATTTGGACTTTGGAGTAGGTGTTTAATCAAATTGTCTTCATCATGATGTCGTCTTCCCATGGTTATTTCTAATGTATATAGCTGGGCAGTATAAACTTCATCTTCTTCCTCCTCTTCTAGCCATAAAGGTAAACCATGCTCTATAGATGGCTGAGCAGGAGGTTATAAGGCTAACTTCTTGGACATATGCCAATTCGTGATGGTCATATTGCCAACTCTACAACTGATGTAAGCATTGGCAGTGGCCAACCAGGGCCTCCCAAGGATGAGACAGTAACTAGTAAGCTTAGCCTTAGGCTAGAGAACTAGGAAATCTACAAGGTACACCCAATAGTCAATGGAGACCATCACATCCTCCAAAATCCCCTCAGGGGTCATTGTGGAGTGGTCTGCAAGTTGTAGGTCTGTTGTGGTTTTTCACAATGAACCTTGGAGTTTGAGTTTGAGAATGGTGTCCCTGTTCATCACAATAATGGCAGCC
This sequence comes from Pinus taeda, assembly GCA_000404065.3. Classification (NCBI taxonomy): domain Eukaryota; kingdom Viridiplantae; phylum Streptophyta; class Pinopsida; order Pinales; family Pinaceae; genus Pinus; species Pinus taeda. Next base: position 299,127 of record APFE030802425.1, read on the forward strand.
CCAAGATCGATCAAAGTGTGTGGGAAAATGGTGCCATTAATGTGCACATCTACTACAGGGCTTCCACGATCCAAATACATTGGACAAATTACCCGCCCCAACATTAATTTAGATAGTTTTCCAATGATATTAATGGTAGGGGTATCTCCTTTTTATCTTCTTGGATGCTTGAAAGACTTCTCCTTAATTAAATTGTTGTAAATAGGTACATTATTGATGGCTTGGAGAAGTGGAATCTTGACACATAGGTTTTTCAATTCTCCTAGAAGTTCAGTCTCTTCTGGGGTAGGTTGGAGTGGTTGAGTTAATCTCTCAAGAAAGGGTGGATTTACTTTAGGAATTATTTCCTCTCTTTCTTCTTCAACTGAACTAGGTGGAGGTGGAGGTTGGTTATCTGGGAGAGCTCTCCCAAATCTCAGGTTAATTTCTTATATCTCCACAACATAAGCTGGATGTGATGTCTCTCCACTGTATACTTGTTGTGCATGTCTATTGTTCGGGTTTGGATTTGGCTAGGCAGGCATCTAGTGTTGTTTAAGTGGAGCAGAGTGTAACAGTTGTGGTTGGGCAGGTGGTGAATGCAATAAATATGGAACATTGTTGTACTAGGGCCTCCACCCCTGGGGCGGTGCATTCAACTTAGGTTGTGGTGGAGCATATGGTTGAAATGACTAGCTGGATGGCTAGGAATGATACTGAGATGAAAAGGACCAAGGAGGAGGTGTAGACTAGGAAGGATGAGCAAGGGGTCCCCAAGAAGGTACGTGGTCTAGATGGGGATTTAATATGCATGGGATGAACCTTGCATGCCCTGTTGGTATGGCCTAGGCCCACAAGGTCTCCTTTGGTCTATGTAGCACAACTATTCAGTGACCCCTTCAGCTCCTTGATATACAACTTTGAGTCCAGGCAAAGAAGGTCACTTGTTTGTGGAGTGGTTTTCTTCACAGTCTGAGAAAATTTCAATGGAATTCAATGGACATTCATTCCTAGGGTGCCTCCTAGTCCATCTAGGATAGAAAATGGCTAAGGTTCTCTCTGCTTCCTCCTGATTTCACCTAATGTTCATAATGTCCATCTGTAAGGAAAGGGTTTGAAGCATCTCACTCTTGAAATCTTCCAGCATTTTTCCAATTTCACCCTTAATAGATGAATTGGAAGAGGATATATTGACCATAGGTTGACTTCCTCTACCCTTTTTCCTAGCTACCCTAGAATGGTTTCTAAAGATAGTCTTGATATCCTCATAGGGTAACTGGTATATATATCCTCTTGATAACAAGTGTAAGGTATCCAAAAGGTCTTCCCTTACTCCTCTAAGTAGGATCAACTTCAGTGACTCAGGGTCAAGTGTGCACCAGTCCCCTTTTTAACTAAGTTGGAACCTTTCTTTATAATCCTTTAGGGATTCATCATTACCTAAGGTCATCCTAAAATTTTCTTCCTTAGTACCCTTAGACCTATAGTAGTCTCGATACTTGTTGTTGAAGGCTTGCTGCATCTGAGCCCCATTTGTGATGTTATCCCTAGGTAAACCGATGACCCAACGCAAAGGTGCATTCTTAAGGGCAGATGGAAACAATTTAAATTTCTGCTCATCATATGTATAATCATAGGTTCGGCATATAACAACAAACTCAAATAGGAAAGTGTCAGCCAATCTTCTGTGGTTAAGCCATGGAAATTAGGAAGGATAGAGGGGCTTATGTTTTTCATATTAGTGTCCCCATTCGATTCCCTGATGGGGAAGGCACCCTCAATTTTCTCTCTATCCCCTTTATCATTTTTTTTTTTTATCCATTGGCTCGATAGGAATGGGTCTTCTTCTTCCCCTATAGGTTCTTCAAATATGTTTGGTTGCTCACCTAAGGGTTCCTCCAGTTCACATCCACCAAAGAAGAGGGAAGGTTGGTTGTTGGATACAGTGGGGGTATTTGGCAAAAAATTCTTTAAGTTATCCCTATTCCTATGAGGCATGAAAGGAAATGTTTTTGGTTTGGTTTTGTGATTTTTCTCAAATTTTGAAAGTTCTTTTCACAATATGAAATTGCAGATTGAATGAAAACTACTAACCGAATGAAAAAATAATTGTAGGATTGAAATATAACTTGCAAAATTGAAATTACAAACTAAATGAGAACCACTGGTTGAATGAAAAGATTAACTAATTGCTTGAACTCTAACTTGCAGAATGGAAAGGAAAGCAAAGAATGCAGAATTAAAAGCAAACTAAATTAATTTTGCAGAAACGAAAGTAATGGTAGAATAATAGAAAAAAGAAATAGAAGAAAGAAATCAGTAATCACATCTTACTAAGACATCTACCCGACAACGGTGCAAAAAAGTGATGAGCACCAATATTGTAGGAAGAATGTTGCAAATCTTGGGCTACCAGCTTTACTTTATCAACCCAGGGTTCGTACAAACTTGAAGGTGATAGTGTTGTATACACAAGTAAAAGTGATGGTTCTACCTTTTGTCTGTGTTCAGTTGGCAAGAGACCACTAGGGTTTGCAGTCCAAACTTCTATGCTTTCAGAAGAATCTTGGTTCCTTGATGAAAGAAATATAAATCTACTATAAGAGAGAACAAATCTACTACAATAATAAAAAAGATTGAAATTCAATGCTAAGGAACACCATTGCCTAATTAAGTGATAAGAGGTATGCTTTGCAATGCTGGTGAATTAACATGAAAAAAATGTTACTATCATATGCATGGAAGTTGAAAACATCAAACAAAACTATTAAGCATGTAGAGGACTGTAATAAATATGTTTTGTATTTTTATGCTTTTCACGAAAAATCAAGTGTGCAAACTAATCCCTTTTGGTGATATGGCAGGTGGTTTAGGTATGTTGATGGATGGCTGGAAGGTTCAGGAGATGGTTGGAAGTTTTGGGGGACCCTTGTGTGACTTTGGGAGGCTTCTTAGAGGTTTTCCCTCAATTCGGCCTCAAAAAAGACCACTACAAAAAAACCTACAGGATGTACTAGAAACCTATAGGATTCCCATTATTTCTATAGGATCCAGTCGTGAGCAAAACAATGGGTGTTGGAGGTGATGGAAAGCATATGGAAGGTGGTTGCTGGTTATGAGGCTTATGTCTACTTCTAAAGTACCTGCTTTGCATCACACATGTGTAATTTCCAAAACGTCATGTAACAAGAAGAATTCTCATGAGCTAGAAAAGCATAATTTAATGAACTAATTGTCTACCTTATGCATGAAGAACTTGTCGAATAAAATGGAATCATGGACGAGAAATAATACAAGAATGAAGATAGAAGTGATGGCAATGAAATCCTACTTTGAAAAACTGATCAAATGCTAGTTTAAGTACAACAACCTCTAAATATCATGAGAGAAATGGAAATCTATCTTTTTGGGCTGCATAAGGGTCTTTTCCTCAAATCATTATCCTCGAAGGAAGAAGTGAGGCAAAGACTCCTACTAATAGCTTTGTGGAGCCTCTTTTATCCCTTCTAACATGCTACTGAAGTAAGGTACAAATGGAAGCAAACGGATAAACAATTAATCAAATATACACTACTTGCAATGAAATGCTTCTAAAAATAGTTTAACCATGAATATATGAAACTAAGCTAAGAATAAAGATACAAGAAGAGGAGCCTTTGTTGCTAGGGTTGGGCCTTAACCCAAGAGCTTCAGGCCTCTAAGTTAATGCAGTACTAAATCAAGAACAAGTTCATTATTATTACCAAAACAGGAAATTACATAAAAAAGAATTCCAAAAGTTTGGAGCTAAAAAATAGTTAGATTTTTACCACAAAAATTTGAATCCTAATGAGGCTTTAGGCCTCTCTACTTATACAACTGAAGTCCCCAATGACTTCCTTAAATTTAGGGAGGCTTGGCTCCCAAACTCGAGATGAACTAATTCTTTGTCTATCACTTGCTAAATTGTCTTCTAATCTTCATGGCTTGGTTGCTTGCACTCTGAGCTGGTGGGATTAATGGAGGAATATTCGAATGGGGAAGGAATAAATGAGGAGGATTTACCTCCTACAATCTCTCTCCCTTGTCTCATTCGAGTTCCAAACCTGCATTCAATGCATATTAGTCCACTAGGCATAATATCCCACTCTAACTCATCGCATTAAACAAATTATAATCAAAACATGTAATAAGTTGTGAGAAAATTTGGTTTGACAAATCTAGGAGGTGAATTAAGCCCCATATAATTACCCAATGATGAGGCTCATCATAGGTGACCATGGATATCACTTGCCTTGACATTTTTGGGAAAATTGATGTGAAATAAGGCTAATTAGTCCTAGGCAACTCAAAATTCTTAGGTAGGAATGACTCAAATATGTTGGCTCATTGAGGATATGTGATTTTTTAATAGATCTGCATGAGGGAATTAGTAGAGAAAGGGTGCAGAGGAGCTCAGAGATTGATTTGGAGTGTTTTACAGATGGATTCAGGTGTAATAGGAAATAGAACTTCATTGGTTTGGGCAATTACTTCCCTCTGACTGGGAATATACCTAAAATCGCATCATGTGACAAATTCTGGGAAGGTATGCATTTTGGGAAAGACAAATTGGGGTAAGAAAGACTCCAAAATACTAAATTGATCATTGAAATCTAAGAATTTATGGTTTGCCTAGTTGTGGAGTTCATAAAGGTCGAACTCACATTGCGTTTCTGAGATTTTGTATTTCTTATCGACCAGAGGGAGCTCATCTAAGTTAATTATAGAGGGAAACATAGGCCTTTCTACAATTAATTTCAATTTTCCTTTTTGAGAAGACATCATGAACATGAAATCACTAGCTAAGGTGATGAATTACTAGACAAATAACGAACACTAGCATATGAATGATGGCTACACGATTATGGAATTCAGAAATGCACTTGTACTGCCGAAAGAAGGAATGGTGATTGAAGAGGATGTAGGTTAGTGAGCAGTTTTTAAAAGATGGAATTCAAATGTGTAACTATTTTTGGGCATTTCTCATTAATGGATTTATACATTAGTATGAATGATTGATTGATAAAACGATTATATGAACATTTGGTGGGAGTGATTTAATGTTAAAATGGTTAATTAGTGAGAGAGAATAGGAGAGTGACAAGTGGCAAAGTGTGAACAGGCGTAGGAGAAGAGGCAGGAATAGGAAAGCATTTTTCAAAGGTGTACTCTTAGGGGGTCCTGATTGAGGTTTAGAGTTATTTGCGCCAACCAACAAAACCCTACACTACCGGCCCTTTCGGCAACAACCCATGTAGTGTAGGTTGCAGTATCACCCGAAGTAGTATGGGGGGGTGCTAGAACCAAATTTTTACATCCAGAGATCAGTGTGATGTCTTTTAGTTCCCTAGATCTTCCTTCATGTCGATCTATAAGCCCTTAGGGGTCGGTATTGAAAATCTATTCAAAAAGTCTTGAGAACTTCGTAAAGGTCTACGATTGGCTTTTGTGGATCCTTATCAGTTGATTTAGCCAATTACGTGCATCAAAGAAAAACCCTTAATTAGTTTTCGCATAAATATACATAAGTTATTCAGTCACTGTTGAGTATGGAGCATGATTGTTTAGAGGTATTTGTTTCAGCCGGATATATACCCTAGGAATTTTGTACACCCCTACATGTGGGGGGGTTTGTACCCCCTGCAGGGGTTTGGGGGGGCTGATCCCCCCCAGCATGGGGGTCTAGGGGCCAGTGGTCCCCTGACGGGGGCTTTGGGGGTAGCGCCCTCGAAGCTAAAAACATATGTAAAATTTCCTTGTAAAAGTATAGTAATTTCTAGTCAATCTAGGCTATTCATTAGGCGGATGATCTGACGGTAAAACTTATGTTTAGTTTAGGGGTTTTTGCCCTAAAAGAAAACCCCTCTCTTTGTATGAGGGCATTGTATTTGAGGCTGTGTAATAGGTGTGTATTCTCCAAGTGAGAAATAGAGAGGTGAGACTGTGAGAGAAAATAGAGGATATTACAGCGGATCTGTTGTAGGTTATGTCTCTTAATTTTGCTAGATAATAGAAAGGAAGGACTGGTTGTTCAGGTTAGATGTAGCCCAAACTGGGTGAACCATGTATATCTATGTCTCTCTTGCTTTATGTGTTTATATTTTTGAAATATTTTATGTGTTCCATTGCTCCGTAATATATAATTTTCTAACAACTGGTATCAGAGCTGAAGGTCTATTTGGCTAATAAAATCTTAGGAAAGAAGGGTTCCTTGTTCGAGTGGGAGCAATGGAGGAATATGGTAAGTTTAGGGTCGAGAAATTTAATGGCCAAAACTTCTCGCTGTGGAAGAAGCAGATGGAAGATTATTTGTATCATAAAGATCTATACCTACCATTGGGCAGAAAAACAAAGATGTTGACGGGTATGACAGATGAAGAATAGAACCTTCTCGATAGAAAGTCACTCAGAACAATGACAGAGGGTTTGATTAAGGCATTAGAGAAACTATATGAAAAACCCTCGGCCTCAAACAAGTTATTTCTTATGAAACGGTTATTTAATATGAAGATGTCAGAAGTGGATTTGTTGTAGACCATTTAAATTATTTTAATACTATTAAAAGTCAGTTATGTTCTGTAGGGGTAAAATTTGATGATGAAGTTAGAGCTCTGTTATTCTTGTACTCATTACTAGAAAGTTGGAATGGTTTAGTAATGGCCACTAGTAACTCTGTTTCTGGATCCAGTACTTTAAAGTTTGATGATGTTGTCGGTGCTATCCTTAGTGAGGAAATGTGACAGAAAAGCTCTGGTGAGACATTGGGTAATCCTTTGAGTGCAGAATCTAGGGGAAGAAAAATGGAAAGAGGAAAGAGCTCAGGATATCATAGTAAATCAAGGAAAGACAGATCCAAGTCTAGATCGGGGATAGTGTGCTGGAAATACAGAAAGAAAGGACACCTAAAGAAAGACTATAGATCTCGGAAGGGAAAATAAGGAGATGCACATCAAGAAAACAATCATGAAGCAAATGTGACAGGTGAGGTGTTACAAGATGCTTTGATTATTTATTTCGAAAATATTACTGATTCCTGGGTGGTAGATTCAGGGGCCTCATTCCATGCCACCTGATAAGAAATACTTTCATGACTATGTTCAAGGAGATTTTGGACAAGTCCATTTGGGTGATGATAAACCCTATAAAATTGTTGGAATGGATAAGGTTCTTGTAAAATAGCAGAATGGAAGTCAATGGCTACTAAAGGAGGTGTTGTGGCCAGCAACAACCCCCCTCCTTCTTTAGTATTAGCAATAACATAAATCAAGTGGGGACCCTTAGTAAAAAATTAAAAAAAAAATTGTATTGTACTCCTTAAAAATATATCGCATCGTGAGGAGAGAGTAGAACATTTCTTTATGAGAACAACAAAAACTGCGAAAAAGCGACGCGAAATTCATCGCATCGCATACATTAAGAAGCACCCATAAATGAAGATCTTAAGAAGTCTCTGATGTCCGATATACGACATCGCATGTCGCAACATCGCGAAACAACACACAATGATTTAACACGATCTGCGATCTTGCGATAAACGCGATGCTACGATGCTACAACCTGCGATCTGCAATATGCGATCTGCGATCTGTGATGTCACAATCTTGACAAAATGTGATAACGCAATAACGTAATGCAAGTCGCAGAAATCGCCCATCGCAAATTTTCCTCGGCTCAGCATTCAAGAAAAGCTGTCAGTAAACCAAAAAATTGGATGCGCACCTTAAAGAAAATTAATGAATGTACACCAAAGTGTTAATGAAGGACAGTTTTGTGTTTGTCGAAGAGTCAGTTCACAATGGGTGGCATTATTTTATACATTCGTAGGGCTTAGAGCTTTGACGTCAATATTTATTGTCATTACTCTTTTCCTTTGCGTGAACTGCAGGAATGAAAAACAGGAAACATCTAAAGAAAAAGGGAAAGCGTCAACGCTCAGAGACAGAGAAGAGATGCCCTCATAAACGGATACCGCATGCAACGGAACCACAGATTCCAGAGCATTTCTAAACAAATGCTGACATCAATAGCCGACTCAACACTCAGGGTCAAAAGCTCACAAAAGCAGCATGTTTACAAAAAAATCCTAAAGCTTATACCCTTTAAAGGAAAAGGCGTTAAAGGGGAAAAATGCACCAGAAAGGCCCGGATCAAAGAACGAAGGCAGTTTTCGATGCGCTAAGAAAATTGTTCAGAAAGCAAGGTCCCTAACTTGCTTAGTCATTCGCAAGTCCAGAAATTTGTCAAAAACTTGTCCTCAGAACATGCACTTTTTCACCCTCAGAGGAGGTTTTGATGAATGAATGGATCAAGATTTATTGATGTTTGCATTTGGTGTCTGCTACTGATGTTGCACTTCTGTACTCTTAGTAGATATTAGAACAAGGAGAGATAAATCATTGTTGCTTGAAGCTTATGAGTAGGACCAGTCATAAATGGTACTTTTGTCTCTTGACCATCTCTGCTTATATTCTTAAAGCAATATACAGTTTTTAGTTGTTTATATGTTATTACATGAATGTTTGTGTTACCATTTAGCACTTTTTTATGGTGGAGCCATTTATTTATGTTTAATGTGTGAATAACTTATTATGCGATATGCTGTTCACAACTGTTTTGCCTAACTTTTTATGCAAAGTGGTTCATCTTAATTGATTTCCATTCTTATAATCGCTGAATGATCTTTATTACCAGTTATTATTTGAAATCTCTTTATATCGCATAATAGAAGAATTACATCCTGGGTTAGCGTAGATTAGATGTGCTGTTTTCATTAGATTACAATAGCATAGAGTTAGATTAAAGTAGTTTAGATAGGCACTGTTAGATCAACAACATCCAATTCTGCACACACACACACCCTTAGATTGGGAAACTGGTCCCATTATCCCCAGTTGGACGCGCTATACCAAACGGATAAGGAGCTGCCAACCAAGGTCCGGACCGGGCGGTTATCCCCCTTGTTGTCGACCCGATTTTCGGGGCTTCAACATATTTGGCGCTAGAAGGAGGGCCTGAACATGTTGTCTATTGGAGTTGTGGGCAATTGTGATATTTGAATTAGGATGGATTCTCTCAAACTTCCCATTTGGAGTTGTATCCATGTTTGCGCCTCTTCCAACACCCCACCTGAAGTGGTAAGACTCTTGTCTTAAGTAAAATTCAATGGTAAGAGTAATTCTTCTGCTTTTAATCATGCCCTTCAATTTATTCAAAAAAATTTAAGTTCAAACGTCCAAGGAATTGACAAAGGCATTTTATGCAGAATTTTTACTCTCACATTCACAGCGGAAGCAAGAAACTGGTGTAGAACCCTCCCAGTTGCCTCAATTCACAGCTGGGACCAATTTGTCAAGGCTTTCATTTGTAAATTTGATTGCTATGATTATGATCAGGTATATGATGAAATTGAATATCTATGAAAAGAAGATGAATCTATTAGGGATTTTAATATGCGATTTCATCTTAATTGTCTAAAATATGATATTGAGAATGAACTCATGAATGAAGAATCTTTAGATTGTGTTGAGCATAACTATTCCCTGCCTCCTATGCCCGATCCAGCAGAAATTAGTCCAAGTCTTGTTCCATTTTCTTCTAATATGAATGAAAATTCCAATTTGAATATGCGAATCATTCATGATGAAGAAACTTCCCAAAGATTAGGAGACATGCCTGCTCTAATACAAGAGGACACAATCAAGAATGTTGAAAGAAAGCTTGCCTTGGAACCAGAAAGCAACTTGCAGACAAGGTTAGATAATATCATCACAAGTCGAAAAATGCAAATGTCAAGGTTAGAACAACAAACTAATTCTCTTTTGGAAAATACAAACACACAAAGGTATGATCTAAAGCCTAATGTCTACGATGAATGTGATGAACAAGAAATTTTTCACGATGATATTTTCAAATGCATTGTTTCAGAGTCACATTTTTCTCTTTATCTTGATGTTTTTAGTGATGATAATTTTCTACCCGTCACTATTAATGATATCCAAAAAAGTATAGAGGATTACCCAAATGAATCACCATTAGGATTTCAAGATAAAGAGACAGCTATAGAACCCCCTTTTTCCATTTACAAACATGAACGACTTGACCTTCCCTTTTTGAATATACTGGATAAAAAAGAGAAATCTAGGGAATCCTGCGAAGTCATTTATGATAGTTACTTAGTCGATGATAATGTTGATTTATCTCAAATAACTCAATAGAGCTCAGATAATGAGAGATATTCTAATTCAAGAATTATACCAGCCAATCCTCATTTCAGAGTTACAGATCATTTGCATGATTTTACTATCCAAGACAATATCCCGATCTATGATTCATATCGTGAGCAAATCACCATGCCTGTTCCCAATCATAATTTGTTTTTTGATTCACAAGATGAAATTCGAAATTACTTAGATCCCATAATTCTGGCCAGTTCTTGTGAAAAAGAAGATATTTCAAATCAATCCCAGTTGTGTTATAACATTAGTTGTACACATAATCATTACATTCTTTCTCGCCTGCATTCATTTTGTATAAAATCAGATTGTGTTTTAAATTTTTATACTTTTGATAGATTGCTATGGTATATTGAACACTTTATCAAAGAACATTCGAGAGATGCGTTACCATTTTGGAAAACTGAATTGTGTCATGGGAGTATAGAACTTTTTCAATTCCAAGGTCAATCAATATCAGCTTTCCTTAAAAAACTTCTATGTCATCCAAAACATCATCAACGAGAGAAAGTATTTTTGGAAACTTGCCAGCAATTCACGATAATTGATAATTCTGTTTTGGGAAAATTCCATCTATTATTCATTGTTTTTTTTAATAATTTATATGTGGAAACTTTCCTTTTACGAGAAATTGCTAAAAGCTTGACTTTAACGCATAATAGATTTCAGGCGATTAAAATTAAAAGCTCATATTCACAAACTAGCCTGTCATCTTTCCTATTGAACGATCACCAATCCATAACAACAATTCATCTTGATTTTTATGATCCAATAGGTATCCAATTAGAAAGAAGATTTCATAAAGAAGAAATTTCAAGCAGAATTCCGACTGAAGTTACACTTTCTAATTCCACATTCAATGTTGACAGTCCAAGAAAAGTTTTATTCTTAACACTGATGTTTAAAAGGTACATATGTGTAGGAATAAAAATGAAAAAATGGTTTCACTGGAAATATCATTTTACCTAGTCAATTTTTCTGTATATAGTTAAAATAGGAGTAGGAGTAATTTAGCTAGGTTATTAGGGAGATAATTTAATGTTTAAAAGTTGATAGGAAAAATAAAAGAAGAAATTATCCCTATTATGTACATAATTCAAGGGAATAGTTACCTCTCATTTCTTTAAATATTTTTCCCCCTAATAAAATCTGTTGTGGATAACAGCGTTTGACATTTACTAAAGACACCATTTCTCTTTCATATTTTGAACTTTTGCTTGTATAAATAGCAAATATTTTGGAAACTTGATCTTTATTATTATTAGATGCAGCTAAAAACTTTAACCCAGATACGATACTAGTTTCAACTTCAAAAAATTTTTATGAAGGAAATCTTTAGTGAAGAAATTGTTTTATATCAGCACAATGAAAGGTATCAATAACAAAATGAAGATTCTTTGTAAAACAGCCGTTTCCAAAAAACTCTAATATTGTTGTCCAGAACTTTCTTAAGGAAAAAATGACTTCCTCCCTGCTAGAGAAAATCGCAACATTCAGAGGAACAATCCATGAATACACTTGATCTTAAAGAATAAGAGGTCTCATCACGAGCCGACTTATCATGATCACAGATATTATAACTTGCTGACTTTACCGATACTGCCCACCAAAACAGGGCAATGACTCAAGATTGTTGAAATCAAAAGACAAGGGATCTCATCACGAGCCAGCTTGTTCAGCAAAAGTGTAAATCAAGTGAATGACTGTGTCATAATTTGGCTACCAAACCAAGACATTGTTCTTTAAGAATAAAAAGAAAATCAAAGCAATAAGTGTCAATATGGGTTTTTTCTTTGAAAGTTGTAGATCACCTTAAGCAGGATAAAGGAACATTGTTGGGTAACAGGTAACCCTGTCGAGGCTATGGATGCCTGCTGGCAGCAAATGCTCTACCTATGACAAATGAGCATATTTAAAACTGTTTCACAGGGAAAACTTTATTTTATCTTTACAAGACCAAGTAATGGCTGATATAAATGCAAGGACAAGCTGAGGAAGAAAATAATTAAAATAGAAAGAAGTTGAAACAAAATATCGTTGACAATTTAGAGCATAATGTGATTTATCTTTCAATAATAAAGATTAAAATTTCTAAAAAACTTTCTATTTTGGAAGTTTGAAAAGTTCAAAAGAAAAGCAGAGATAACTGGTTCTCCCAAGTGAATCGCCAATTGTTGTGGCCAGCAACAACCCCCCTCCTTCTTTAGTATTAGCAATAACATAAAACAGGTGGAGACCCTTAGTAAAAAATTCAAAAAAAAATTGTATTGTACTCCTTAAAAATATATCGCATTGCGAGGAGAGAGTAGAACATTTCTTTATGAGCACAACAAAAACTGCGAAAAAGCGACGTGAAATTCATCGCATCGCATACATTAAGAAGCGCCCATAAATGAAGATCTTAAGAAATCTTCGATGTCCGATATACGACATCACATGTCGCAACATTGCATAAACAACACACAATGATTTAACACGATCTACGATCTTGTGATAAACGTGATGCTGCGATGCTACAATCTGCGATCTGCGACGTCACAATATTGACAAAATGCGATAACGCAGTAACGTAATGGAAGTCCCAGAAATCGCCCATCGCACATTTTCCTCGGCTCAGCATTCAAGAAAATCTGTCAGTAAACCAAAAAATTGGATGTGAACCTTAAAGAAAATTAATGAATGTACGCCAAAGTGTTAATGAAGGATAGTTTTGTGTTTGTCGAAGAGTCAGTTCACAATGGGTGGCATTATTTTATACATTCGTAGAGCTTAGAGCTTTCACGTCAATATTTATTTGCATTACTCTTTTCCTTTGCGTGAACTGCAGGAATGAAAAACAGGAAACATCTAAAGAAAAAGGGAAAGTGTCAATGCTCGGAGACAGAGAAGAGATGCCCTCATAAACGGATAGTGCATGCAACGGAACCGCAGATTCCAGAACATTTCTAAACAGATGCTGACATCAATAGCCGACTCAACACGCAGGGTCAAAAGCTCACAAAAGTAGCATGTTTACAAAAAAATCCTGAAGCTTATACCCGTTAAAGGAAAAGGCGCTAAAGGGGAAAAACGCACCAGAAAGGCCCAGATCAAAGAACGAAGGCAGTTTTTGATGCGCTAAGAAAATTGTTCAGAAAGCAAGGTCCCTAACTTGCTTAGTCATTCGCAAGTCCAGAAATTTGTCAAAAACTTGTCCTCAGAACATGCACTTTTTCACCCTCAGAGGAGGTTTTGATGAATGAATGGATCAAGATTTATTGATGTTTGCATTTGGTGTCTGCTACTGATGTTG